>PVIU01019293.1:0-36736 GCA_004026605.1 Ondatra zibethicus
TTCTTTGGGTTCATCTAGGTATTCAGCTTCTCTGGGCTTGCGAGCTAAGTGCTTGGTGACCTTTATTTTATAGCTAGGGTCCACTAATGAGTGAGTACATACCATAATCATCTTTCTGGGTTTGGGTTACCTCACTCAGGATAGCGTTTTCTATTTCCATCCATTTGCATGCAAACTTCAAGATGTCCTTGTTTTTTACAATAAATAGTTTTTAAAGTTCCGTTTGTCCAAGGATTTGACTGAGTGTGGTCCCTTTCTCAATGACACTTTAAGATTTTTTTTCATAACTGAATTTTGTTTTCTAATTAATTAAAGGGAACTAAGGTCTATGCAGTATTGAAACCAAAGTTATGAAATGAAGAGTTGAAAATCAGAGGTGAGACTGGATAGGAGCCACCAAGCTCTTCAGTTTTCACGTGTACTTTTAACGTCTCTTTTGGTCTTTTCCTTGGTTATTTCGTCTATTCTGTAGTTTAAAAACTAGACTCTGTGTCTACGATGATGCTTTGAGAGTGTGGTCATAAACAGAACTGCAGTGTTTTCCACTTAAATTCACAATGATTTAATGAATGAGATCATATGATTCGGTGATCTAATTATGTTTTCCTAATTAAGAAGCGAGAATGGCACTCCATTGAGTGCTAGAGAACCACGGAGCTGTTCACGGAGACTCTGGGGTAAAAACCAGGGCTCTGACGTACATCTTAAGTGTCCCGTCCCCTCCCCATGTGCCACTTCTTCATCTAATCACATGTTCTGCTTCTGTCGCTGGTCTTTTCTCAGAAGGAGTGGATGCTCATCCAAAGCCTTCTTTGTAAGCCCTGTTTATCACTTAGGGACGTTTGGCAAAGCCCTTGCAGATGCAGACATGATTCACCCAGCAGTCCTATTTGTAGCTCATTTGAGGTATGGCTTCGGTACAAAAAGAGCAAGCATCTTGGGCTGTGTTTGGCACCCTTCCTTCGGTCTTCATCAGTTGGGCATTTACACATCACTGGCTTTGAAGACAAGATTCTGCTCATGGCGAGCTGAGCCTCCTAAGTCCTGGTCACACTGTTTGCGCCTGTCCTACTTCCCTTGCCCACAGAGCAGTTCCAAGACACATGCTGTCATCATCTTTCGGTTATACCCGCAGTGACGCTGCGGTAGCCACCGCCTCCTGGCTGAATAGCAGGGTTATGTATGGGCCCTGCTCACTGGTGTTCTTTTTACCATCCGCACATAAGCATGGCTTTGAAGATTAGGGCAGACTGCCTTGGGTGCTCACAGGAGGCAGGCTGCTGGAGGTTTTGAGGAGGAGGAGGGCTTTATCAGTGCTGTACAGTGGTGGAATGGCCTCCGGGTTACAGCGTTTATCTGTGCACTCAGGAAGTGTCTTGAGAGGCTGCAGTGAAGGACCTCTCCAGTTTCCTTCTGGCTCCCAAAGAGTCTGCAGTAAGTCAGCCAGGATCACAGGCTGGGGTTATATTAAATCTATTTAATTGTAGTGTACTGCAGATATGGAAAATTATACAAACTCACCATTCATCTAATTAAGACTATTTACCACCACCTGACATCTTTTCCAGTCTCCAAATAGCTGTATTCATCCACTAGGGCTGAATTTTAATAATGTATTTTGTATTTTGTGTGTGTGTGTTTGTGTGGGCTTGTGTTCTCATGCACACTTGTGCACATGCATGCAGAGGTTGGAGGTGACGTTGGGTCTCTCACTTCCCACCTTATTTTATGAGACAGAGTCCCTAGCTGAACCCTGGTGCTCAGCACTGGCTGGTTGGCTGCCGGTGATCTGGCTTTCTCTATCCCTAACCCTCCAGTTTAGGATTCCAGTCACCACTGTGTCCAGCATTTTATATGGATGCTGGGAATCAAGGCCTCATGCATGCGCAGCAGGCATCTTTCTTGACTGATCTATCTTTCCAGCCCCTGGTGCTAAGCATCTCTGCTAGCTTGGTCTCAAGCTACTGCTTGTATTGTTTCTGTTGGTTTCCTCTGCTATTTGCAAAGTGATGTAAATAGGATCATAAACAATATGAGAGATGGCATCTATGATAGGAGACTTTTATAACAGCACACAATTATGAACATTTTTCTGAAGTAATAAATACTAATAAATGGAGATAAGAACCTAAGAAATGAATGTTCACCAGCATCTATCCATTGATAACCATCTTGCTGTGTGCCATTTCCCTCAGGCCATGTGTTTAAGTCGTGTGTGTTTAAGTATGTGTTTAAGTAGACTTTAACCCACATTATTTATGGTTTTCTATAACTTTATTAATTAGAACTTACAAAACTATAATTTTCGATCATTAAATAAATGTAGTGTAATTTCTATGTGCATAATATAATTGACATCTATTTAATACATTACTACTATAATTATTCATGCAGTTTTACATTCTCATAAATATTCCTGCTCTCCTATTGCATTTAAATATGAACCATATCATTTCCTTAAAGTTGGCCCCTAGAAGTGAAATTGCTGGATCGAATAGCAGTTCTAATTTATAGTCTGTACATATATATATTGCAAAATCACTCTTTAGAATGTCGGCCTGTCAGATTTCCTAAATCTTGTAAACTTCTGGATCACATTTCAAATAATGGAAATATTAAAATTTGATACATTTAAATTAATTAGTCTTAATATGTATTTTACCAAGGATTCTACAAATGCACTTAAGACTCACTGTCTGAAATGTATCCATCTTATTGCACTTTTGGCGTTCTCTACTGCCCTGTAAGATTTATGTTAGAACCAAACATATGCAGAACTCTCTCGTTCATTACTGTCCTTTGAACTGTTTAGAAGCCATATGCAGACCTACAGTTAGCACGTTTACCTAGAATGAATGGAAAAGAAGTTCTACATACTATAGGACTAGAAAAAAATTCTCTCTTCCTCTCTCTCTCCTCATTTGCAGTATATTTTTTTCTGATATCTTCCTCGCTTACAGTATGTTTTTTTTTTCTGATTTCAAAATGTAGGTTACTAGAAAATCCACGGAACACAGAATAGATGGTAGCAAAACAATTCAGTGATACTTCTAAAATTTCTCACTTGCATAGTAAGAAACAAATAAAATTATCCTATTTTTAATCTTTAATGCAAGTTCACGATGACTACTAACTGATGTCTGTCGATCGATGTTACTTGTGTCTCTAGAGCTGAAAGTGGCCTCAATGACCACAAACTAACTCACTGAGTAGTTGAAGCTTAAATAGGTGTTTATTCCAAGTGACATGTTAGGGACTGGTGTGGAATGCCAGCGCCCTGTGACTTATGAGGGATTTTGGCCTTAATGTAAGGGTTCCGAGGGCCTCAGCATTTATAAAGCCAGTGAGCCCATGAGCCATGGCATCTGGGGTCAGTACTGTGGGCTCAACTTTCCTTTCTGGCGAAATGCGCCACTGAGAACACGCTGGTGGTTGTTGGGGAAATCTCGTCCGTCAGATTTGATCAATGTCTTGGAAGTTACTGGAAAAATATTTTAAAATCCAGAATTAGAGCCAATATTTTCTTACTAAAACTTTCTCCAAGGAGTCTTTTGTTCCCCTAAGTTTATTCCATCCTGCTTTAAAATCACTTACATATACGCTTTGTTTTCTACATGTAATATGGTTATGATGTTCCGTTCTGGTCAATGTAGAGATGAACATTTTTGACTCTTAGCTTGAGTTTAGGGAGAGAGGCAGTCCGTGAGCATGAAGATTGGAGCCGTAGCCAAGGTTGAAATTTGAGGCAGGTTTGAGGTAATGGAAACTCCCTCTTTAGCGGACAATGTGTTTTTAGAAAATAGAAGTTTCTTTATGGTGGTTATAAGAAATTATAATGTAAGAAAATGGCTTTCCATACACAAATAGTCAAAATTCCTTGACTTACAAGCTCCTGTTCTCTTGATTCCTGACTGCAGCCCGCCCTCCTCCATGGGGAGGTTCTTCTCTAGGGTACTGTGAAGGTGAAGAAAGGAGGTGCTCTTGTACAGGGTAGATACACAGTGCATAGTATGTGCATGCACATGTGTGCATGCGCATATCAGGAACTCATGGATCTCCCTGAGAGATCAGTGAGTTTCAAAAGCCTTGACTGGTCTCTCGTCCTAGCCTTTCTCCTATAGCCTTTTAACGCCTGTCATGTTTATGATGATATTTATAGCAGTGTTATGATCTTGCAAATGTGTGGTACTGGGCATTAAGCTCAGGGCCTTCTGCATGATAGGCAAATGCTTTGCAGCTGAGCCAAGTCCCCAGCCCAAAATGCAAAATTATTATTAATATATACATATATATATATATATATGCTTCTTGCTACAACTTTTAATTCCACAGCATCATCAGCCTCTCTGTATCTACCAGGTAATGTCAGGCAGTGTATACTTGTAGAGATTGGCAGGATTGTGACACCCAGGGATGAAGACAAGCAAGATAAGGAAAAGAAGGAAAGGTGAATGAACGTGCTATTAATGCTACAGAGAATTTCTGTTTGGCTGACTAGGTGCTGAGGAGATCCATTTATTGAGGGACTTTAACATGTCATATGAAATAAAGATTCTGTCTGTGCACCCTCAATTTCTAACCCTGAAATTAGTGATGTTAGTAAGCTAATTAGGCCTCATGTTGAATATGGCAAATGATTTTATTAAAATACAAATCTTAACAATGTCTTAGAAGGGAAGCCGAGCTGTGGTGGCGCACACCTTTAATCCCAGCACTCGGGAGGCAGAGGCAGGCGGATCTCTGTGAGTTCGAGGCCAGCCTGGTCTTCAAGAGCTAGTTCCAGGACAGGCTCCAAAGCTACAGAGAAACCCTGTCTCAAAAAAACAAAACAAAACAAAAAACCAAAAAAAAAAAACAAAACAAAACAAAAAAACAAAAAAAAAAAAGAAAAGAAGGGAAACCACATACTTGGAAGCTGGTGCTATTTCTTCATTTCATATCATTGTCTTCTGCCTTATACAGGAGATTTGGATAATTATGCTAGAAAATAGAATTTTGTAGGACCTCTTGAAGATGCCACCTAATGAGATACTCACCTTAATAAGAAGTTTTTTTTTTCATGGCTTCAGTATACTACTAGGCATAGTATGTGTATGCACATGTGTGCATGCGCATGTTTCTCTCTGTGTGTGTGACAAGTTGATCATTATAGGACTGTTTGTTATTTTCCTCCCCCCTTCTCTTTTTATTTTCTCTCTTCTTTGTATTTACAATTTTAATGTAAATTCTAATTATTCTTTAGATTAGATGTATTGGATTAAAAACATCTACATGTAAGAAATGAAAACAGTATTGCCAACGAAGAAAATAATGCCATGTCAATTGACAAATGGCTGTCCACTGAGAACAATAGGTGATGATAAGTGATAAGCCTTCTCATACATAAAACTGTGTCTTTGACCTTCATGAATAGCCTTGTCTGTGCGGGAAGAATTGCAAAGTGAACTGAGCAGCAGAAATTTTTCAAAGAAAAATATTTTCCATATATAATTATGTTCTGTAATTTGGCTAGCTTCTTAGAACCACAAAATCTGCTCTGAGATTGTCTGTTCTAGAAGTAACAGGGAAGCTATACCCATGATACTTCAACAGTATGACTGCCTAAACAAGACCTGAGGAATGCCAGTACCAATATAGACTTGCGAACATGGATGAGGGAGATCTCATAGGGCCCCACACCTACATACAGAACTAAGAACTGTTGCGAGAAGGACTAAAGTCTTCCCCAGGGATGATCCCCTTGATTAGTTAACCAATACCAAGTAGTCAGTCCTAAAATCACATACATAAAGGCAACACGAAAGTTATATATTTATGTCTATATGTGTGTGTATATATGTACATATATATGTGTAACAATAATAATAAAAGAAAAAGAGATCATCAATTTGAAGTGGAGGGAAGGAAGTTAGAGGGGGGTTATAAGAAAGAAAGGGAGTGGGGAAGTGACATAATTAAATTTAGTTTAAAAATTTAAATATTAACAAATAGGTAGCTGATTGAGTATGACATCATTTGGAACTTGAAATGAACCTAGTTTCCCAACTCTGGCAGTTCTAAAGACTCAGCAACCCCGCTGAGAGGACAGAATGGCAGGCGAGGCGACGAGTGTGTGTGCAGTGCCTACTACAAATGTGCCAGAAACAATTGGATACCGAGAAGTAACACAGAAGCGTTGGTTATAGAAAAGAGAATTTTCTAGGGCAAGTAAGGTGATAGAAGGTAGGATTTGTCACCAGCCACTTTTGTGCCATGGTTTATGTATGGTGAGTGTGGGAGAGAATGAAGGGTGTGTGACTGGGGCTGCGGAGATGACACAGTGGTTAGGAACACTTGCTGCTCTCTCAGAAGACTTGAGTTCAGTTCCCAGGACCAACACCATGACTCATAGCCATCTGTAACTACCTACAGTCCAGAGAATCCAACACCTTCTGATCTCCACTAACACCAGGAACACACATGGTACACATGTGGACCTTCTGGCAAAACACTCGTAAACTTAACATAATAAAAACATTCTGGAGGCCACGCAAAGACTCTTCACTCCTGTGGATGAAGGTGCAGCTAGAGACCTCACATAGTTCAGATTCCTCCCCCTTCCTCTCTACCCTTCCCCATCTCTTCTTTCAGGTGCACCACAAATTCTTTCCTGAGTGTCATGAGTTTGAGAGGTGGCTTAGACTCCAGTCCTGTGTACAGGGAGATGTGAAATGGGTGGTGGAGATGTCTATCAAAATAATGAAACCACAGTGCACTTTATGTGTAAACTACTTGGGACTTGTTTGAGTGAACTACTGTCCTAGCGGCATCCCTCAGGGAAGTTTTTACGCCATCAGTGACTTGGAACTGGATGTGGGAGGGTGAATGGGAATGCAGACAGGAACTAAGATGAATACGACCCCAGAAGAGGGGCTCTTTGGCTTGCTTTGAAGGAGTCATGAATAAGTAAGGCAAAGGCTGCACGTGAGAGACAGAATATCCACAAACTTGGTGACAGATGAAGACACTCAGAGGCAGCCATGTATTGAGCCCCAGACTCATGGCTCTGCTAAGCTCTTTCTCCTTTTCAGAAGTACTCAGGAAAGAGAATGTTTCTATCTCTCTTTTTCCTGTACTGGGCAAAGCCTGTGCGTTTCCGGCTTTTTCACTCTTTCTCCGAAGGTCTCCTGACTGCTCTTTGACACACACCTGCTCGTCGGTTATATGACTGCTTTGTGAACGTGATCGCTAAACTGCTGGCCAAAGCAAAAATAGTCAACCAACTGTGTAGGTCTTTTTCTGTCTAGACAGCCGATCAGTTCTGTCCCGACAGCTGTTCCCCAGATAACCACGCAGAGACTTATTATTAATTATAAATGGTCGTCCGATAAGTTAGGCTCTCCTCCAGTCAGCTCCTACAACTTAAATTAACCCATTTCTATTAATATATGTGCTGCTGCTAGGCTTGTTTATTTCATCTATGAACTTCCCAGCATCCTCTCTGCTCTGAAATTTCTGCCTAGCTATTGGCCATTAGCTTTTTAGTAAACCAATCTGAGTGGTAAATCTTAACAGTCTAGAGATTGCTCCACAACACAGCCAACCAAACAACCAAACAATAACAACAACACCTAGTTTCTCTCTTCTGCTCTGGCTTCTTCCTCTGAGCTGCAGTTATTTTTCTTTTAAATGCTAAACAATTTTTTCTCAAGGCGAAGAAAATAAATTAACAATATGAACAGTGTCAAATGGATTTGAAATCTGTTCAAGCAGATCAATCACACTATCAGATATTTTCCTCCTGAATCTGTATTGATGGTTGTAGGTGCACAGACTGATATGAGACCAAACAGAAGGCATTGCGGTGACCCAGGAAATACTTTTAGTGTTACAGTCACAATGGCAGATAGGATACTTGGGAAACATTCCGAATAATTGATAACATTTTAACATCTGTTAAAATGAGCCTCCTAATGCAAGTGCTCCTTGACTTATGATTGTGATATTTCAATAAGCCCCTATTAACTTGGAAACAGTGTGCGTATATATGAGTTTAATATACCCAGCACACTGGACACCGTAGCTTGACAACACAATACATTCTACAGTTTTTGTTGTTTATGATATGAGGCTTATTCAGTGCTTTCACTCAAAGTCTTAAGAGGTATATGTGTGTGTGTGTGTGTGTGTGTGTGTGTGTGTGTGTGTATGAAAGATCAGAATTTAGAATTAGAAGAATGGCTTCAAATAAATGCATATTGCTTTTGTGCCATTAGAAAGTAGAAAATTATAAACCCAAATGTTGACAATTGGAGTGAATGTAAGTCTGGGTGGAAGCAAATCTTTTTAGTTAAGATGAGCATAGGGGTTTGAAGGAGAGCAGAAGAATGATCCCCCTACCAAAGACAGATATATTTTGGTACTTTGTCCCCACTTGGTGGAACAGTTTGGGAATGATTAGGAAGTATCACTTTGTTGGGGGTGTATCACTGAGGTTAGACTTTGAGGTTTCAAAAGCCATTCTCAGTGTCCCCCGTCCTATCTCCTACTATGAGATGTGAGCTCTCAGCTATTCCTGCCGCTGCGCCTTCATTCTGCCATCATGGACGCTATCCCTATGAAACCATAAGCCCAATTAAGTCCTTTCCTTTGTATTAAAGCACCACTTGCTTGTGGTGCTTTATTGCTACAGTAGAAAAGTAACTAATGTGAGCAAGGCTGCTGTTTCACCTTCATTACGATGACTGGGCTTTAAGCCACTAGCCGTCTGGCCACTACAATCTACAGGGAAGTCTGTTGAGCCAGACAATGACTCTGTTGCTGCAGCTAAAGGTAGTTCTAATTAAATCTCTATCATTCTAATAAAACTGAAGTTCAAAGGCTCCACAAGCAGCGAGAACTCCCACACTGATCCAACTAAAATAATCATGCTAAGCTTTTCCCTGCTGCTTCCTGTCAACCAGTGGCTAATCCCACCTCTCTGAGCCAAAGTTAATTTTATTTTATTAATGCAAATGCAACACTTCTTTTCATGGTTGACAAATGTAACACACCTTTGTTCTTTTAAAATAATATTCCACAACACAATACTATGGAAGTAGGCGAAGGAGCTAAATCCGTGTCTTTCCAGGAGCTGAAGACAATTATTGTTTACATGTAGTGTAAAGACTAAGAATTGGTGAGACCAGTTGGGAACATGGTTCGTCTACTGTTTCCAACAAGGCTTCCAGGGTGCTCTGTCATTGACATTGGTCTACCACTGTAGCTCAGGGAAGATTGCTTGTGACCTTTTGTAGGCAGTGAAGGCCTTGAAATGCTTTGTGACATAGTCTTGTGGACACAGTCAATGTAAGGGGATGGAGAATCTTCTTTTACTTTTATGTCAGGATGACAAGGAAACAGGTCCAGTTAGCAACCACACCAGTCTTGGACAATGGCCTGAAGTTTGAGGGGACTAGGTTCCTCATGAAGGTAATTCTCTTTTAGAGGTCTTGGGCTTCATTCATCACAATAGGAGGAGCTTTCAGGCAGGGGGTTGTCTAATCAGGGAAGCCCAGAAACCAAGAGCCAAAATGTCTTCATTCTCAGGTCGAGGTAGTATGGAGAAAGGAGGCTTTACCTCAAGAGAGAATTAGATGAAGGGCCCCGGCAATGACTTGCCAAGCTAAATGAACTCCTCTGTATTTTGGCTTTATTCTGTATCTGAAGATGAGATGGCACAGAACAAGAAAGCTTATTGTATCTTCCCTGATTGGTGCCTCTCCTCTTACATCATCTGCTTGTAGCCCTCTTAAGGTACCGTGGTGAGATCTGCAAAACTATACAGAATGGCTCAGATTTTACCCCTTTCCGTGAAAACATCTTTGCTTTTTAGGAATTTTCTTATTGAAGAAATCTGGGAAGGAGCCTGTTTCTGGAACTTTTGGGTATAACCGGGGGCATTGCCCAGTGTTATAATAAAAGAGGGTTCCGTAGAGCAAACGTAAAGACTCAAAACCCGAGGTGTATAGGGGATCAGATGTTCATTGCCTGTCTATAAGGTTACAAAGTACGGCTTGCTACAATCTGCCAAGTCCACTCTTATTAGCATTCATGCCCTGATGGAGTTTGAGTTGCAGCTGTCAGCGAGGCTCCTCCTGCACAGCCTTATCTGCTAACACATTCGGCACAAGGAATCAGAATACAGTTACCCAAGTATATCCTAGGATTTTGTTATCAAGACTGTATAGTCTAAGATTATTTTGTTTTGATTTTATCTAAGGTTGATTTAAATTTAAATTGATAACCACATAGCCCTGTGGTTATGTAGTTAAATGTAAACGCTCTAATAGCATGATAGAATTCCCTGAATTCATACCTTGCCGGAAATAAGAAATTAGATGTCCCCTTTAGGCTTCCACTTCTCCCCTCCTAGTCCTTATTCTGCAGATCCTGGGTAGAGAGATTGCTTCAGATCCAAAATCAGGTCAAGGGGTCTCTAATTTCCCATCAGGCTTCACTCCAAAAATAAAATTAATTCTAATACCAACAATGCCTAGAATGGGTGGCAGGGACACGGGCACATGTATGTATCACAGAACATCAGAGTTAGAAAGTTTTTGGAGCGCTGTTGAATCACATGGGAGACACATGCTTATTAGTGTATTTAACAGCAAAACAGAGCCTTTCAATCTTACAAAAACATAAAACAGGAGCCTGGAAGCGACTTCAGAAATGACTTTTTAAAAACAACTCTAGGAGCTAGAAGTGTCTGGTGTGGTTGTCTTATTCAATGAGGACCATTAATCCTGTCCTGGAATGCAGCGGCCAAATGCTTTAACCAGATGCCGGTTAGCAAACCTCCCTGAGCACTCACTTCTGCCTTTGGCATCCTGGGAAGTAGAGTGCTCTGTCCAGACATGGAAATGATTAATTCTGTCTCTTCATGTCAGACTGCCTGTTTACGTTCTCACTGTCTACAGGCCATTACAGAGCATGCTATCTGCAAACCATCTACAGCTCATGCTATTCCTAAACTATTGATTACAAACAAACCAGAGGCCGCCTGGGCTTTACTAGTGGCTACATTTCATCATGGGCACATTTATCATAGATTATGAATCCATTTGTAATGGCAGAATGCCTAACTTGATAGCAAACTATCCCAGGCAGTACAAGGAACGATGACTCAATGGTTGAGAGTGTGTATTGCTCCTTCAGAGGACACCAGTTTGACTCCCAGCACCCATGTCAGGATGTTTGTTTGCTACTGCTTGTAATTTCATCTCCAGGGGTGTCAACCCCTTTTCTGGCCTCTACAGGACAACTGAACTCACATACACACATGAATACGCACACATGTATTTATAATTAAAACTAAAATAAATAGTAAAACAAAAATGTCGCAGTGGGTTGGAGGAGGATATAATTCAAGTTCAAATGCTCAACAAAGCATGGCTTGACTTAAAAATATTTATTGATTTTTTTTATGTATGAGTGTTTTGCCTGACATGTATGTCTGTGCTATGTGCATGCAGTATCCAGAAAAGCTAGCAGAAGTTACTGGATCCTCTGGAGTTACTGATGGTTCTGAGATGCTATGTGGGTGCTGGAAACCAAACCCAGGTCCTCTGCAAAAGCAACAAGTGCTCCTAAACACTGAATGGTGTCTCTGGTTCAACTTTACCTTTTTAAGTGAGTAAAATTTTTCACAATGACAAGTTGAACTAAATAGACACATAATTGTCCATCAGGACGTGCACAGGGCTTCTGTTTATTATGCATGTCTACTCTCTTCCCGTGAGTGTGGCCCATTATGCCAGGGTCTCACTCTTTGCTGAGCGTTTGTTGGTGGTTGAAATAAGATCTGCAGATATGATGAGTTGCACTCATGGAGGAAAAGCCCCCACATAGAAGCAACATAGTTTTCCTAGCTCAAATTTATAAATGGCAAAAAGACAGACAGACAGATTAAATTACTGGCCAAGGTCACATAGCCCATAAGATTCAAAACTGAGATTCCATTATAGGACATCAGGTGTAGGTTTGGGAACTGTGCCATCTGCATGTAGTCAGGAGGATTCTGAATTTGAACACCAGTTGGTCCTGGCTACTCAAAGAGATCTTGTTTCATAGAAAAGGACAACACAGTCCTAACACCTAAAATAGTGATGTTTTTAATAATCAGGAAGTACTCAGTAGACACCTACTAAGCCATGGCTTACGTGCATGGAAAGTCTACATTCAGTGTTCAGTGTGATGATGCAGAGGCCACAACTTGCCTTTTCCACTGGAGCTGAGTCATGAGAGTGTGTAATTGTGTGATAACCATTCATTGAATTTGAATCTATTAAATGAGAATATTGTATGCAAGGCATTTTGAAACTAGAGAGAGGAATAAATGATATTTGCATCATGGGTTAAACCCCCTGGGCATAGAATCAGAGCGTGTGGAAGACGGTCTTAAGGACTCAGACAGGAAGATGGAGGCTGAAAGCAAGAGGAAGGATTTCAGAGCAGTGCTAGTATTGCAATCTAATTTTGTAAGGTACCACATGAATACAAGTGGCCTCAGATGGCTAGAGTGAAGGATGAAGGATATTATGATGACTGAGGTTAATTTTTTGAAGTAAGAGTACAACTCTGTGTGTTGCATGTAAACTGAGATGGAAATAGAAAATGGGCATATCACAAAGGCCCTTTGGGAGAACGAAAATGCACTATCATTTACTGAGTCCCTGATATATGCCAAGCACATCAGATACTTTCCTCATGGAATTTTCACAACCGTGAATAGCTGTGTATCCCATCCTACCGGGGAGAAAGGAAGTCTGAATAGAGAGACTTTCTTATGGTCAGTTAGTAATATATGAGGGAAAATCATGGTGTTTGCGTCCTAGCATACATTCTTCCCATTTCTCGGTAATCTCCTTCCACAGGCAAGAAGGAGGAAGAGTACGCATGGTAGCCGACACCTGGCTAAAGCAGGCGAGACCAACAGGACCCGGTGTCTTAGCCAGGGAATTCATTGCAAGTGGAATGGATAGTAAAACCTGGTCAGCAGAACAGTGCAGAAGTAAATCCACTGAACTGCATGCCAGTCTCTGGAATGAAATACTTCAAGTTTAGTGTTGTTCAGATTTTTCGGGAAGTACAGTAGAAGGCATTTGTAAACACAAGCCGCGTGACTGATGTCTGTGTCTGAACATGTGTTTGAATCCATATCGCTAGCAAACTTTCCTTTGGCACCATCCCCGCTTCCACCTCTCTAGGAGGGCTTCACATTAAGAACACAGAACATAGCTGTACTGCGTGAAACTTACCCATGTTATCAGGCTTGAACCTCTCACTGAACTGTGTGTTCGTATCAATGGCTGTCCTTCCACTGTTCAGATTAGTTCACAGGGAGAAAGTAAACTAGAGATGAGACTCTCAGGACATTATGGAAGAAATAAAAAGAGCGGATAGGGAGGAAAGGTGTTTTAGCCTTGTGCTTAAGTGCAGTTCAGGCTCACTCTGTGTGTGTCTTGTTGTTAGGAGCCTTGGGATACTCAAGTGCATTTCTCTAAGGATGAAACAGGCTGCTAGCGTTCTACAAGGGAGGTCAAAGTAAATGACATCATTCGCTCACCTTGCTTTCCCCACTGTTATTGTACGACTATAGCATGGCTAGATTGTGTTTTACACCCTATTCTCTCCTCTGTCTGAAGGTTTTATGAGCATGCTCACCCAGTGATGGAACGGCGGAACAAAAATAGTGCCACGCTGTAGTGTGATCCGGAATCTTTCTTTGTCCCTAGGGAGTATAGCTCATCTAAGGAAGTAGAGAGCAGAGCCCAAAATTAGGTCACCCTGACCAAGATACGGTGCACTAGCAAACGAGCTGTGACTCGGCTGAGCACTGGAAGCTGGAGCAATTGAAGGAAATGTGTCTGGTCTCACTGATGACTTAAAACAGCCAGGAAACATCCCTCAGTTCAGATTTGGCTTTCATGGTTCCTCTAATCCCCTAATTAGTCTGTGGATTTGAGCTGTCCTGTGTTCGCGTCTAACTTTCGGAAAGTTGGCAGCGTTGGCCACTGAAGGAGTTGCGAGCTCCATGCCTCACAAATCTTTGGCTTCCTTTTCAAATAGAGGCCTTGCTTGCCCGGTCCTTCACTAGCAGTGGAAGATGCTGTGTGTCTGAGGCCATCCTCATCTCCAGGAAGCGTGAAACCTTCAAAGCTGTGTGTTGTAAGAAATGTGGTTTCTACAGCTTCTTTACATCTTCTAGATCTTGCTTACAAAACCCAGGTGTGTCTCAGGCATTAGATTAGCCTTATGTAAAAATGTCTACAATTTTGGAGTATAAGTTACTTAGTCATTGTTTCAGAAGAAATTCTTAATTTTGTGCACAGTCTCAGTATCTCAGCAATCCAAAGTTTCTTTGAGTTTCTTCCTCATTGTTCTCTTCTACCTGGAAGACTTCCTTAGTCTCCCCATGAAAGAATGACACCTCTTAGGTTACATAGCTTACATAGCATCGGGATTGTATCCTGGGTCTGGCCAAATCTCAGATTATAAGTAGGAGAATCCTTGCAGCCTCATACAATGTAGAAACAGAGAGTCCACTGAATACCAGCACACTTAGGGTCTTTGCAGGGTGCCACAGAACCGCCCAGAATGCCTTTGTTTTCACCCAGTAGCTGGTCTTCAACTTTTCTCGCCCATCTGAATGATGCTCTTAGAAGGAGAAATCAGACCTCAGCGAAAATGGTTAAGTGCGTTGGGACGGTGGGCAGCAGACAGAGTGGAGGAGACTGATAGTGGAGGTGCTGGGGAGCAGCAAAGGAGCCAGTGACAGAGAGAAAAGTGCCACCTTCTCCAGTTCTGGCAGGTCATTGCTTTCTCATTGCCTTGGCCTTTGTTCCTTTCACTGTGACACTGTGGCTAGTGACCATTCAGTTCCCTGCCCTCCTTTGTTGTTGCTGCTGTTGTAACAGAGCGGTTTTCTATTTTGATGCTACTGAATGCAGCCAAAAAATAGCTTCCTGAAATATGTTTGCCAAATGCCTGCTGAGCCCCTACTATGTAAAAGTGTGGATTTTGCAGAGACCTGTGAGAACCAAGGACTTCATAATCAATGAAGATGGCAGATTACAGACAGCTATGCCAATGAGGCACAGGTTATACTAATACATGTGTTTCAAGGGACTATAGAAATGGGTATGAAGCTAGTGCAACTTGGCCATTTCCCACAAAATAGCTGCTGCCTGTCAGGCCTGACCTCCTCTCGGAGGCTCAATCTTTTTCTAAGTTCTAGGTAGCAGAAAAGGACCCAGAAAGGTGGGTCTGAAAGCAGAGCTTCCCCACGGCGGTCCATTGTTGTGAGCCAACAGTTTCCCCATCCATTAAGTTAGAGGATGGCAGAGGAGGAAGGAAGCCAGAGAGTATCACTGTAAAGACTCTGGCAAGAGTCGGTTGTTTTCTCCCTGAACTAAATCTGGCCTTTGTTTAGAGAATTTCCTTTGGTTTTGTGACTTCTCTGGTCCTTTCCCAGCATCCTTTTATTATCAGAGCGAGAACACCATGACCTTTTGCTCAGGGTTAAAATAGCAGTAGCCCAAGGGAAGGCTGGATTCTGCTGACTGTTTATATCATGCCCTATAACTTACTGTCTGCATCAGCAAAGCTGGGGGCCCTGCTCCCCTCAGCTTCCAGCGCACTGTTGAACCTGTCAAGGCAATTAGGCCTCTTTAGTCCTTTAAATTGACATAAACATTTCGCCCTTTCCACTCTCCTCAGCTCCACTCGCTCCCCACACTGCTGCCAAGCTGGTGTTAGCATTCCTGGGACTCCGAACTCCCCATTCCATCTCAGAACTTTGACCTTGGTTTTCGTCTTCAAGAGTCTGGCTCATTTCCATCTTGCTGACTTTTTTCCTTCTTTGGCGGGCGCTGAGGTCATCAGAACGCATTGTCTTCACCGGGAGGTTGGAGGCATGGCCACAAAGTGTGAAGGGTGCTGCTGGCCTGCGCGTGGGAGGGTGGAGCTCATCACCACTTCCTTGGAGAAGGGCTTCCTCAACAAGCTGATCAAGCAACAGGGAGTAAACTCTTCAAGACATTTTGTTGGCCCCTTGAGGGTCCATGCGGAGCAATATGTACTTTTCATAATTAGATCAAGTGTGAGTGCAGGAGGATTCTGGGAAGTGTCATACTTTCGCTTCTGCCTTGTTTTTATGTGTGGAGCAGGAAAGGTGAAGACCTCTTTGTGAGCAGCCTCATCTGCCTCTCTCCTCTCTAATAGTACCGTCTTCCATGGCTAGACTCAAAATGGTTTTCTCTCTTATGGCTATTCAGTTTGAATAGAAACCATAAGTTCCTGTTACAAGTGCTTGAGGAAGAGAAGTTTTTGGGGGGTGACTCTTGCCTCACTTTTCTCCTGCTTGGGAAGCAGGCTTCTGCTGTCACTGCTTTCCTGTTCCTCTCCTGTCTTTCTCTTTGCTCCTTCATTTCTGTGGAAGAACGCTTTGAGCTGTCAATCTTTTCCTTTTCTCCGAACTGTCTGTGAACTTAAAACTGTCAAAAAGGAAGACCTCCCTCCCCTACCACCACTCGCTTCCCTCACCTTTAAGTCCTTAAGAGTGTGCTGGGAACTACAGTGCACCCTTATGTCCTCAGGAGTGTTCTGGCAGCCAGAGTGTAGCCTGTGCTGCTCCGTTATCCCAGAGACAGGCGTAGGGATGTCAGAGGACCCATGCTTCCTTCACGTGCAGAAATAGAGGAGGATTCCGTTCCCGGGAACGGGACAGGAACACATCCCTCAGCAGCATGGAGTCAGGGGGAGAGGGCTGAGATGGAGAGAAGCTGGTCATTCAAAGTCTGATTAGGGCTCAGAGCCAGCGGGTGCACATGTTGTTGTGACTCAAACCCCAGTGACATTTCTCATAACAGAAAACCCACACTGCTCTGACTTTCATCACTCCCAGTAGCTCTGGGATGGAGTTCTAGAACAGGACTGACAAACCAGTTCCCAACTGATGTCGTTGCTTGTCTTCCTGGGATCATACCTTAAGCAGGAGGGCTTGGCACCTCTCATCATTTGTCACAGGCACTCTGGACTCTGGTTAACACTTACAAACTTTTCAAAATTAGTTTATAGGTGCTACAGACACTCTCTTAAAACCCAATCTCCATTCTCAGGTTTCCCATTCTCCTTCCATGTCTGCAGGGCCGGCAGCCCCTCCTGGGACCTCATTGCTGTAAAGGAACCTAAGTTACCCTGGGATGAGGTCACATTTTCCAAAAGCGTGTTTGTAGTCTGTGGTGAAGGGGAGGGTCTGTTTGAACAGTTGAGGCCAGGGAAGCATGTCCTTCCTAAGACAGAGCAGTGTCTGGGCCAAGCCGGATTTGAGGAGATTCCCCAGGCAGAGGAAATGGGGAGGCCTGAGCAGCTGAGTGTGCTTTTGTAACTCAGACGCTGCTGGCAGATCCAGGACATCCCAGCGAACTGCTGCTGGGAAAGGTGTCCGTTATTTCTATCAGTACAGTTAAAATGCTTGAAGGATAATTAACCTGATGATCACCCGGGACTTCTCAAGCTTATGGCCCTGCCTGGCAAGGTCGTTCAGAGAGACTTTCAGTATTAACTATTCTGAAGTAATTAAAAATATTAAAACCTCCCCCAAATTCATCTTTGAAAGATTGAGTTTAAAAGTCCTTCTTCCTCCACAGGATACTTAGTCAACGCTACACCCCTTCTGTTGAGCACTGGGGAATTCAGTGCTGAGTCGAAGTGAGAGGGCAGCTGCTCTCACTGCCTACCCACTGTCCGTGTTAGGGAAAGAGCCCACCAGGCTACTCCTGCCACGGCAACAAAAACCGCAGGGACTGGCCTTCCTCAACAGTCTTCATTCGTTTCCTTACGCCCCAGAGCTCAAAGTCCAAGGCTGGGAAGCTGGCTGCTGTAGTTTCTGATAAGGAGGCTCTTCTTGGCTTGTAAACGGTCTTTTCCTGTCTGGGAGAGAGGCACTGGCCAGTGAAAAAGGACTCTCTGACATGTCTTCTCGGAAGAATATTAATCCTGTCAGAACCCTCTGCTCATGACCTCGATTTGAGCAAGCTTAACTTTCCTAGAGGTCCTCTCTCTCAAGACAGCTGTTGGAGAAGGAGTTCAAGATATCAGTTGAGGGAACAGGCACTCGACCCCTAACTAAGATGAACACATAAATAAATCCCAATTATGAAGTATGGAAAATGCTCTGGGTAGGGCTGAAGTCTCTGGAATTGTTCTTAAATATTCCAACTATCCATTAAAAATAGAAATCAAAAGACCCAAGAAAATTTGAGAATAAGGATGTGCTGTATAATTCTCGGGACCTTGTTTTGTTCATACATGTCCTCTACACCCAAACAGTAATCTCTGACTTTCCTGGAAAGGGCCTTCTCATTTTCAGAACCTCAACTGCAGCTCTTCATTCTGGAGATGAGGTCATTAGATACCTTATATGTCAAGTACTGGACCTGCTGGTATTTGCTAAAATCAGAGGAGGGGAAGAAAAGGGTTTTCTGTATCTGGCAAGCATTCACTTCCCAGTTTCCTTTTTGTTTTTGTTTTGCCATTTAAATGTTCCTATACAGAACTGAAATGTTTTGTGATTGTGGCTGTGATTTACACAAAAGAATATATGAATGTGGATTGCTGTTTTCGTACTGCATGTCCTAAAGTAAATATGATATGATCCCAGTTTAAGACTCTGGCATAAGAAAATCAGTTTGAGAAATTTTAAAAGTTTGCAAAGCAAGACAAACATGAATGGATAAAGAGACTATTGATTGCAGGCCTGTTTATGGCATTGTTATTTGAAATGCTGAAAGGCGTTATTAAAGTTCACTTCTGAGCACAGAGGTCAGGGCTAGCCCCCACTGGGTCTACTGGGGAAGAGGGATGAATTTCTTGATGGATGGTATCTCTCCCTAAAGAACAAGTAAGTGTGCACCCACTTCAAGTACTAAGGGGTGAGCAAGGACCTGGGCAGGCCTCAGAGCATAGAGATAGGCTTTTCTCTTATTATTGAATCATTTTTACAGAAATTTACTTTGATACTGATATTTTAAGAAGGACATAGGAAAACATTTGAAAAACAAGGAGTTTTTAAAAATGGAGGGTGGCAAGGTGACTTAGAGCAGTGTGAAGAAGGGTGCTTATGAGCCTAGTTCTCAGAGTTTCTGTCTGCAGTACTGGGAAGACTGGGAATACTGGCCTAGTGCATGAGCGTCTCTGGATATATGAGGCCAGACAGGTGGAGTCCATGTATGTTTATAAAAGTTGGATTCAGAATGCTAGAAGTCACATTGTGAGAAAACTTTAAATCAGCACTCGCGAGTGACTGGCTGTCTTGAGTAGATGCCAGACAAGATGGGATTAGCCTCCTCAAGGTCCAGTCAAAGCTTCCTGGTGGAGGATAGGTACTTAGATGATAAGTGTGATTCCAGATCCAAGGAGATAGACCACAGCCAAGACCATTCCAGGCAGAAGTAATAAGAGAACCTCCATTTCAAAGATAAGGCAAGACTGGTTGTTCCTCTGAGGTGGGCTGTCAGGTCAGTCTGGCAGGAAAGGTGGCTTCATTAGACCCCCAGTGATGCAGGAGCCTACATATGGGTTATTCAGGTACCGGTTCCTAAGACTATGACCATTATAAGTATGTAAGCCGATCTCTTTCACTGGTTAACTTGCTTTATTGGGAACAAATTAGGAATGAGGTAATCAAACTTTGGTGGTGGAGGTGTCAAGTGCTGATCAGGCAATACTTAGCCTTTCCACTCATCAGTAGCTGTGGAGTGTTTTTATAGTACCGCAGCTGTGGATATGAGAATAGCATCCACGTACAGCCCCAGAAATGTCAATTGATTTTCAGTTATTGTAACGAGGAATGATTGTTTGAGCAAATGACCATGAGAACATTAGATAGACAGATGCAAAGGAAAACAATGAAATTACATCACATCACATCTCATAAAAACTCAAACATGTTTAGACTTTTGTATACGAGCTAAAATTAGAGACCTGTTCTAAGAAAATGGGATGATCTAAACACCTTGTTCATTTTTTAAAGTAAGTCGTGAAATGTCAACAAATGGCTGCCCGTTAAAAATTAAAAATGGTTGCTCTTCAAAAGATGTATAGAAAAATGAACAGGTAGTCACAGACTGGAAGAATATACTTGGGAAAAATAAGCTTGCACAAGGACATGCATCCAGAAAACATAAGCATTTCTTACAGTCCAGATAAAAATGCTTGAATAGATATCCCAGCAAAGATGATGCTCAGTTGGCAAGTGAGAAAAGATTCAGTGTCACTACCTACATGAGAGTTCTTACGATTTAGCAGCCTTGTTGGAATGGTTTATAACCTGAAACACATTTATGAACAGGCATATAGCACAACAAACTGTGCAGTAAGAATGAAGAAACTATCACTATGTAATCATGTAACATGATTGAATCTCAAATACAGTCTCATTTTGGTGAATGAAAGAAGTTAGATTTAAATAAAAACATGCCATGTGATTCCTTCAATGTGAATATCTAAGACATTTGAAATGGAAGCAGACCGATGGTTGCCTCAGGGTGAACACAGTGGAAGAGAGGGATGAAAAATGACTGAATGGAATCTGTAGCAACAATGAATATCCTCATCATCTTGATTGCGGCTTGCGTTCATACTGTGACCACATCCATCAGCACTCCCCAGGTTCTGTTTTTAACATGCACACTTCATCAGCAAGCAATAAAGATACTTGAATATGCATATGTGTTATTAGCACCTGCATGCCTTCATGCAGGCATGTTCACATCGACAGGGACATATATTCTTTGATGACTTAGTGAGTTTTCTATCCTCACTTTGCATTTACACGGGTTAGAAACACAGCCTCACCACTTCGTGGAGAACACGATTCTAAAGCAGAGGAGGGGCCTGAACACCCATGAGCACACTTGTATTGTTTCAGTGATTCACTTCCCCTAAGCTTGGCTTATCTATCTTGTTTCACTTCAGTTTTTCTGTTTTTCAAGCTGTCTGTTACTGACACCCTTGGGAAGCATCTCCTAGCCTTGTGTTCTCTTATTGTCTTTCCAAGGTCTGGTGCCTCTGGAAGTAACTAGGAGGGAGGGTGAAGCGGTGCTCTGAAATGTTCTTCCCTTCCCTTGAGGGAGGTCCTCCTCCTGGCATCTCCTGTCCTCCACCCCCATAGCTCCGGTCCTCCCTGAGCACTTGTGCCCTTTCTGCCGGATCAGCTCCACTACAAGAATTCACTGTGGGCTAAAATCTGGCAGATCAGAGCTGAGGGAGGAAAAGTGATTTGAAAGTAATATTTGTTCTTAAAATGACAAACAAGCTTTGCAGGTTTCTGTTATTTTTCTGTGTTCCAATGAAATTGTTGGGGATTTTGAAAATTCATCGAGACATTTTGATTTGCCAAATAGTGGGTACTTTTGTTTGTATTAAAATTTTTTTTAAAGAAAATAAACTAAGCTACAATTTTAAAGGCCATTTCTTCTTCAAGTAAGCGCCTACCAGAACAGCCACTAAATGTGCAGAATTCACGTGTATTTACTTTCTAACAGGAGCTCCCTCCCTGTGCCACAGAGCTGAACAAATTACCTCACCTTTTCCATGTTAATTCACACCAGTTGGGCAAAGGTTAAAAATGACATTGGGTCATCTCCATGACATAAACGGATAAGTCATTTTCCCCTCTCACACATTTTATAGAACAGAAACAAAAACGAAAACAGGTTCCACTCAGTTATGGCTCCCTTCCCCCTACCCCCCCCGAGCTTGGCTGTGGTGATTTTGCCCTCCGTGACCTCCAGACACTCATGTGATGTAAAGTGACTTGCCTGCCATGGACAGTCTGTTCTACTCCACTGCTGTTCCACATTCATGTGTCAAGGTACTGTGGACACCCTTGTATATAGAGGGGACACGGGGTACCCCAACTTTCAGGTCATACTATCTTAATTACAAAAGGAATTTGACATGATCTTCCTTTATGTTTGGATATTTATTACCAGTGTAGATGAGTGTTCCTGATACTGTGTGGGTTGGTACCTCACTGGAAGACTAACTTGCTGTCAAATCATGATGCTATGTCCACTTGGAGGAGGTCTATATAGGGAAGTTTCTCACATTTCCCAAATTATAAAATCTACGTGAAACTGAGGTAGTTTTCTAGGAGGAAGCATCGAAGAAAAGACTGAATAATTGATCTTGAGGTAAAGTGTTGGTGAGGGAACGCAAGTGAACTACAGTGGATTTGTATCTGTGTAATAATCTTCATACACTCCTGTGTGTGCTAGTAGCCATAGATAGAACAACTCTAAAGAATTAGATACAATACTTGTGGATACTCCGAAGCTCTAGCAATTACTTAAAACTGTGGCGAAGTCATGTTTACCAAAAATAAACAAATGGGTAAGATCCAGCCAGGGCCGCACATCTATGGATGTGAGTTCAGTTCTTAGCGATGCACCTTAGAGAAGATGTTGACAAGTAGGTGTTTGGTTGGTGGTTTCACTTAGCCAGTTAAGAGCTACGTGAAAACTTGTGGGGATGATTGTGCTCTCAAATATCTAAAAAGCGTTCCCAGCAGATCTTGGTTCTGTTCTCCTAAAAGCATAGTGTTGGAAGCAATGGCAGAAGCTGTCAGGCAGTAGGTCAGGGTTCTAAGGGGAAAAAAAACGAATGTTTTGATTTAGATACACCGTATAATACAATGCACTCTTTGGAAGTGGTAGTTTTTCTTCACACTTGTGTATACAGAGGCTGCACAAACAGCTTGGGTTAGTGTAGATCAACATTTGTTGTCTGCAGATCACTTCTCAGTCAGGCATGGCAAGACTTGGGGTCAGGTGGCTTTGAGGGACACTATATACTCCCCAGAATATTCACTGTATAACAGCACATTGGAGACGTTGTGACGAAACCTGTTTAGCATTATGTGAGCCTGCATTTCCCACATGTGTTGAGACTCCAGACGTTTTCCCCATATCATGGAGCAAGCATGCTTCAGCAGACGTGTTGGAGAATGCAGCCATAGGAAGCAGGCCAGATAAGTTTGGTTCCAAGAAGCCCCTCTCTCCATATGTCTGAGTGCAGTGTTGAATGCACGCTCAGGCACACACGTGTGTGACAGAGCGTGGGTATCAAGGCTTATTTATGTGTGGCTGACAATTTTGAAAGAATTTCCTGAAGAAATTATAAATTGATTGCACATTGAATAAATAATCCTTTAAGAGTCTTAACTGCTTCCAAAACATTGCAATTTTTAACTTTCCCTCCGAGAGGGTTTTAAAGCCAGCTGTATTCACCACATATCAACAGCCACTCATCAGCGGGAGGGTAACGCTACAGCCTATAACTATTTTCTTCTTTCATCTATCCCTCCTTTACGTTTAGGCAAACAGCCAATTTCTTGAAAGTGGTACGGGAGGGCCAAAGGGGATGTGAGAGAATACGGGGTAATGGTTGAGCCACATCTTAAACATCTGGTTTTAATTATGTGTCAGCACCATGCAGGGAATGTAATTAGTGTGACTGAAAATAACCACGTGTCTGTTGCAATGGTAGGTGTGCGCCTTTTACCCTCGCGAACACTCCTGCCCAGCTCAGCACATGCCAGCATTCGGTGACCAATGGCGCTCCGAGTGTGCAGTTTTGCTTCCTCGTCCCTCTCTTGGCTCTCTGTCGTTCCTTTCCTGTGGTTTGCTATCTGGAGAACTACTACTTTGGCAAGGGCTGAGGACTGAGTCACAGACGTGCCCTTGCTCACGTCTTCTGTAATTTGAAGGCAGGATCTGACACACATCCCTGCACAGCTGTCACGGACAGCTGGTTCCGTTCTTGAAATGCTATCTCTGCTCACACTCAGACACACCTGTGGGGCTATTTTCACCCCCCCCCCAGCAAGGCTCCAGTGCTGGGAGGACAGGATGATTAGAAAGCTGTGGTGGGGGTTGGGGGATTGGGGTGTTTTCTAACTCTGCCAGCACTATTTTTTTTCTTATGTGCTTTGAGGCTCGCTGTAGATTTTCTTCCTTAGAGTCCAACAGGCACTGGGTCACTTTGGTTCTGATAACCCTCATTATTTAAGATGACATACCTTGGTCCAGTTAGCCCAACAAAAGAAGTAGTGGTTTTCAAAATGACCCAGGGATGACAAGTGCTGTTCTTGTAGTCAAACTTAACTTAAACTTGTCAAGTTTATGTTTACAATTTTTTTTGTGTGTGTTCTTTATTAATGTACTGGCTACTAAGATGATCGTGACCTAGCAGATAAAAGGAATCTCCATTAAAACAAAGAAAAACCTATGTAGCTATTTTCAAATTCTTCTTATGAATGGAAGTCTTTTTGAAATGAGTATCTCTTGAATTATGGTGATTTTTAAAAAAGAAAAACCATATGAAATAAATGAGGAGGGATGTCATGGTGGAATCTTCTCATCCCGCTGTCGTTGACACTTCTCTGGTAACTGAGGGTGGACTGAGCTGGAAGCCAGGAAGTCAGGAGATCAATCCCTGTTGTAGTAGAAAAGATGAGGTTTATATGATGAAGTCTAATTTCTCACGTAAAAACTTTTACCCCTTCTTTAAAATAACTTCATGTCATCATGTGTTTTGTTATTCTCTTTGCCACTTATATCCCAAAGAAGTGAAATATATAAGAATCTGTTCTTTGTAAGACTTCCCAAGGAGTGTAACACATATCTGAGGCACACTCCTGAAGCCTTAGATTGGAAGGTTTCGTGTTAGACTTTGGCATCTGCTTCTAAAGAACTAAGGTAAATTAAGTCACAAATCCTATAGACATTGTTCTCTATACTTCCAGATTTGGAAAGTTGTAGCATTAGATTATCCCCCTCCCCCAACCGTAACAAATCACAGAATTTGAATCTCTGGGTTTTTGTTTTTTTGGTCCAGTACAGTCCGTATGTTGTTTACCAGCATGATACTTGAGGAAGAACAGATTTTTTCTTTTATGATTCAGATTATTATAATTTTGTTCATTGCTCTTTGGTATTTAACATGGAAAAATACTTAAAGTATTGAAAATGATGATTCTAAAGAAGAAGATAGAAAAAGTAGGCCTGGTAGGTGGAATATTCTGTCCCCAGTAACCATGCAGAGACTTAAGTTATAAATGCTCAGCTGATAGCTTAGACTTATCACTAATTTACAGTTTAAATTATCTTACAGCTTAAATTATCTTACAGCTTAAATTAACCCGCATTTCCTATCTGCATTCTACCATGTGGCTCAGCACATTTCCTCAGCACTGCATATTCATCTTGCTCCTCCCTTTGTCTTCTGGCTGGAAAGTAGGTATTCATCTCTTCCTTTGAAGAGATAACCCTGAATGTTTAATATTCCTGGTTTCCCAAGTGCTTATCTTTGAGCCCAAGTATCTTGTGCCTTCAAGTATCAATCTAATGACATTCATGTTGTCCTTATCGAGAAATTGCCCAAGGTCTTTTACCTTGTCCTCTGGTGTGTTGGTAGTCCAGGTTCCTCTGCTCTCAACCCCCACACCTTGACCTTAGGTCTCATACATCTTTCATGCTTTGCTAAGGTCCTCAAATACCAAAAGCTCTCCCAGAGTCTCTTTATCTTAAATGCCTGCCTCCTACTTTCCTCCTTCATAGGCTTATGACTGAGTTCTCAGCCAAGTCTTAGCTCCCCAAGGAGGTCTTCTTGGCTACTGTCCTTCAAGGAGACTCCTTATCTCCCAGTGATT
Organism: Ondatra zibethicus; assembly: GCA_004026605.1. NCBI lineage: Eukaryota > Metazoa > Chordata > Mammalia > Rodentia > Cricetidae > Ondatra > Ondatra zibethicus. Next base: position 25,739 of record PVIU01019293.1, read on the forward strand.
CCCCCTTCAGTATAACTTTAAGTTTTATGGTGACAAATTGTGCCTGCAGTGATCTCAGTGACTCATCCGTTTTCTCAGATGTGGCATATCTTCACTTTTCTATATCTTTGAGAGGAGAAAATCACTTTTGTTCTCCACAAAATCACAGTAGCAGGAATCTTCCCTGCTAAAAGCTAGACATGTTTCTGTTGTGTGTCCTGGAAACATGCATGTCAGTTCACTTGCCAGGTCCAATCCATCACTCCTGTTGTTCTTTCTAACCCCATGTTTTCTGACTCTGCAACTTACTGTAAACTTCCTTAAAATAACATTTTTTGGAAGCTGTTGGCACATGCCTTATTGATAAACATGCCTTTTGCAGAATTAATCAAGTCCCTAGAGCAGAGTTTCATAATCTAGCATTGAGTGGGATATAATCTGTCATGGTCATAGAATTCTTCTGGAGACCACAAGGGTGGCAAAGGTGAGCACCGTGCTCAGCGTGCAGTTAGGTTTGGGAAGCGGAGCAGCAGCTGCGAGGAAATTGAGAGCCTAGGGAGCATGCCTTGGCTAGAGCTTTCCGCAGTGCTCCGCCACACTGATGTCTCTGTACTGTAAAATTTGCTCCCTTTGGCATCTGGTTCAAGTGAAGCTAAAGCCGGGTGTTGGGGCTAGGAAGTGTGGTGGGAAGGCTGGGGACTTCTGACAAGTGCAACAAGCAATACCAGATGAAGGTCTTCAGAGTGTTGGGAATGGAGTTGGTGATTGTTTCCTCCCTTGTTTTTGCTTTTGTTGGGTTTTTATCTGATAAGCTGCTTATTTGACCTTTCATGTATTTTAGCAGATGTGTAATATGTGAACTGAAATGGAAGTAAGATGTGACAGGTTTGCTTTCATTTTATGTTCATGTACAAAGTATGCATTACGACACAGCAGATTCGGGAAAGCAATATGTTTCTATTGTTTGCTTTAATCTTAATTTCCATATGGAACTCAGTCAAATTGCTTCCCCAAATCCTTAATTCAGAAAAAAAAAGTATTTTAAAGCCAGAAACTTGGTATTAAAGTTCTTTTTAAGAAGAAAATCATTTATGCCACAATTTTCCCCTTATGTTAGATGTGTTTATTAAAAACAGCTATTTCTTTTTAAGGTTTTTATTTCTTTATATTCTGGAAAGCATAGGTAACATGTGACATATTCTGTAAAAACCGTTTTACTGTTTCCTCTGTTACCCTTTCTGCTGTGTCGGGAGGGCATGAACTCGCAGAGAGCTGAGTAGATCACCGGGGCAGATTTCAGTAATGAATTAGAGATTATTTCCGCTCTAGGAATCCATATGTGTGAAATCATTCCGCAGAACTTCTCCTCTGATAATTGTAACAGGATGTACAATGCAGCAGGCGATAGGCACCACGTATAATTAAACCCTGAAGAGCTGATGGTGTTTGCTAAAAAGTGATTACCAAGAAATAATACTCATGATTAAGAAATAATACTTATGATTTATTGCTCTCCTGCAGATGTGAATTCTCACGTTTCAAAAGGAACACATTTTCTTAGATGCCTTGTGCTTTGGTAAAGTCATTCTTCTAAGACTATCATGTTCGGTCTGTATCTAAAAGTGCTGAGACCACCAACATCACTAGCCATATTTGGATTCCAGAATAATTTAGTGACTATATATCATTTCTTTATGGGGTATTTTTACATAGATAAAGGCTGGCTGTTCATATTTATGTACATGATTTTTTTTTCTTTTTAGTATTTAGGAGGTTGGTCAGCAGCTTTGCAGTTCCCAAAGGAGTGTTGTCTGTGATTGAGGCTGCTTTAGTAAATCTGAACCTATAAGACTAATTGCATAGAGGTCCAGATTGTAGCATGTTATCCAGACCACTTTAGGATTAACTGTGGACAAACAAGCAAAGAAAGAAACAGTTCCCTTCCAGCTGGCCTGACTGAGTAGCGGCTGTGAGCTAATGACTTGGACTATCAGTGGTTTTTCCTGACCCCGTGCTTTACAATGAGACCAAGTCAGTTATAATAACTACCAAATAGAAAAAGCCAAAAAAAAAAAAATCTCTACAGTTTAACCCGAAGGAGAAATCATTTGGAGATATGAGAGCTGCTGTTATATTCTTTAGTTTATTATTTTCATTTTATATTTTCTGTGTATATACCTTTGTGTGGAGGCTAGAAGTAAACATCAGAGTCTTCTCTAGTGGCCTCCATTTCCTTTTTGAGTCTTATTCGGTCTCTTATTGACCCCAGAGCTCAAGTCTAATTAAATAAGATTCCTTTTTTTAAAAATTAGAATTGCTGGTCACCCACTTATCTCTCTATCCCAAGTGCTGGGATAACTCTCATGTGCCACTTCACAGGGATTTTACATGGTGTTGGGAATCCAAATTCAGGTTCTCACGCTTGCAGAGCAAGACTGAATTGCTGGCCATGCCATAATGTTCTTGAAAGACCATTGGATATAAGTGAATGGCTGGGGAAGTCGAAAGCAGAGCAAACGGGAGGATATCATAGGGTTACAGTGACAGAATCCAGCCCAATCCAGTGGATACGAAGTTTGTCATTCTTGAAGATTTCATCCAAAACCCGAACAAGCCAGGTATAATAAACATGCAAACACATGTGAAGAAACTGGCTGGAGTGTTTATAAAGCCATAGGCTTCCAGGCGTCATGCCTCCTTTAGGCGCTGCCATTTTCTGAGCACTTATTGTAGGAACATGATTTCCATACAAGCCAGGGACAAACTGTATGCATCCACTTTATCCTAGCAGAATGTCAAGCGAGTAAAGCTCACAGAAGCTTAGTATTTCATCCTGCCATTAATAAAATAGACTTAACGCTTGGCCTGTGGTGTCAAGGGTTAGTGTGTTTTTCCTTGCTCTTGCTTTCCACATATGCTTTCTCAGTGTGATTGCTGAGATAGAGAGAACTTTATAAAACATTGGCTCGGGCCTGCTCACCTTGGTTACCCTCACTTTTCTGTGTAACTGAAAAGAGATCTGAAGATAATTAACTATAATTGTGTTGGAAGGAGAGCCGCTAGTTGGTTCCCAGCTGCCTGGCTAGCTTAGGCCTGAAATAATCACACAGAAACTATATGAATTAAATCACTACTTGGCCCATTAGCTCTAGCTTCTTATTGGATAACTCTTATATTAATTTGACCCATTTCTATTAATGTGTGTATTGCCATGTGGCTGTGGCTTACTGGCTAAAGTTCCCAGCATCTTTCTCCGGTGGTGGCTCCATGGCATCTCCGTGACTCCTCCCTTCTTTCTCCCAGCATTCAGTCCAGTCCTCCCCACCTAGCTCTGTTCTGCCTTTGCCATAGGTTCAAAGCAGTTCTTTCTTTATTAACCAATAAAAGCAACACATAGACAGAAGGACCTCCCACACCATACACACATTTCTGTTGCTGGTATGACCGTGGTGATGCAAGAGTGATTTTGGTGACGGGCATTCCTGGTGTTTCTAAGTACTTCCTCAGATTCTCCACAAGTCTTCACCAACAGGATCTGTCTTAGCTAGTTCTCCTACTGTAGACTATGTCAGGGCAAGACATAATGAGCATCTTTAACAGTTACACTTTGGATGACAAGACCTACCCTTTTCATTCTCAGCAGTAAATAATTCATTTTCTCTCCTACTCTGACTTCCTACCAAAGGGCTTTATGATGGGTGAAAAACAAATGTAAGTGTTAGCTTGGTTTCTAAGGATAAAAAAAAATGGTGCTGTGGGGACAGATTTCGATCGCCTCTTTTTGCCTCTTGTTGGTTAGAACACAGGCAGTAAGTATGCTTGAATCCTGCTTACCCTTAAAAGGGAACATAACCATGCCCGTGTCCAAGAAGAACTATCCATCTGAATTCAGGCCAAAAGCTTAGTGTAGAAACAACATGACATACAAATGGAAAGTACAGTATTTACAACCAAAGGGTTGTTCTGAAGGAAGAAACTACACACATATTTTTTTTGTATCTTTTCCTACAAAGATAAGAATCTCTTATATGCTCATAGTCTGCGTAAATATACTCTGCCATATATCATAATACTTGTATGTATGGGTGGCTACAGCATAAACATGTTGCTCTCAAGAGACAGAAATGTCCTTCCATAAAGAATAAGCAAAATTTTGGGAGAAATTATTTCACCATGATAAGAAAGCGACATCAAAACCCACAGCAGAAGTCCAGCTGCTGGCCTGTGTTTAGGTCCTTTCAGGCTGCAGAATGGGTTGCACTGTCGTTGAGCTTTTGCAAGTCTGGCATGGAAACCTATAAGCTGGTTTGCATTCTGCAGCTGCCGCAAGCAGAAGCCAGCTGGGAACCTCTCAGATCCTACTTACTGGAGTGAGTGAGAGTTTAACATTTTGCTGAGTAGGCAGAAAGTTCTTCTTTTCTGTCCTACCCTCTTTGTGAAAATTTGCTGTAAACTTAAAGGAAATGGGAAATGAGAATAATAAAAACATGAACTTGTAGTAAACACAGATTTTAGTACTTAAAGGTCATGCACCCACTATATTGAACTTAATTTGTTGTGATTGCATAGCAGCTTTGCTGTATTGATCACATTAGCTTTTCCATAGAGTTTAATAGAGATCTGTTCAATCTATCTAAAAGACAGAAATCTTCCCACGGATCATAATGTAGTTTGTCTTAATCAGGGACATTGTGAGGCCAAGAAACCAAGAAGCATGCATGACAATGCATGACAAAGCAAGACCATCACCATTCCTGAAAAACATCATCATGCCTTTTCTTTAGGCTGTAGTCAGATGTCCTTAGGTGACCAGGCAAATCACCTTCCGTGCCTTTAGGAGAAGATGGTGCAGTTCATCTTGATTCTGATGAGACAAGCTGGTTATCCAAAGCTATTGAGTAGATGGCAGAATCTATAAGCATCAGTTGGCATTCTCTCTTAAGAGCCTCAGGTAACCTCACTGCCCACACCTGGGCTGTGAACTAAATGTGTAGCGCAGTGGTTTATAGGCCTAACAATAAAACTACTTGACTGTCCAGTAGCGCTTTGCAAATGTCTATTCCAGATGCTTCAGGTGTCTGCCAGAACCCCTGCTGCCCCATGAGCTGTTGTCTTCCAACTGGTGGTGTCCTATGTGTCATTTGAAAACATATAATACATCTCTGTGATACCCATCGCTATAACCGTGACATGCAGTAAAAATCAAAGCTCATGGAAGCAGCTAAATTTGCTCAGCATCGTTGTATATTCAGGGGCCGGGAAGTTTTCATTCTGTGCTTTTCCGCTACAGAGTGGAATATTCATTTTAGTAATGGATATCATAAAAAAACATCAGGGAGCAGAGAGTTAGTGCATTCATTTATTCACTCCTGCCAACCAACATATGCTGAACCTTAAGAAAGCATAAGACACTCTATGAGAATCAGAGGGAATGTATACATGCCATTTCCATCATTACCGTCTGCACAACAAGTAGAAAGTCATCTCCCACAATTCTCTACTAGTCTCTCTCTTCCTTGACTTCCCATACATATGAGAAGCTTTGGGGAGATGTTTCATACTCTCTGTGACTTCACAATTCTGTCTTGTTTCTGACATGCTCTCATGTAACCACTGAATTCAGGGAGGGCAGAGGGCATCATTCCATCTATCTCCTTGTTTATCAATGCCATTATTGGTACATACTTTGCACTTAGTATGTGTTTTTAAGACAAAAGACTGAGTGATATAAGGGTTTTTCTCTAGAACTCTAGTTACTGGGGCCTGTCCTTCATCTGGGAGAATACTACACTGTTGCTTCTCCCAAATGTGTGACACTAAGTGAACATTCCTGAAGGTGTATAAACTGAAAAGTGTTGTACTTATCTCTAGGGTTACTCACATTTAATTGATAGTTTTCTCAATGCTTAAGGGATTTTGTGGGAATGTATTCAGTTATCATGTGTCCCCTGTGGCGGCAAGCCTTTAATTGTCAAGTTGACACAACTTAAGGTCACCCGGGAAAAAATTCTCAATGAGGAGTGGCTTATATCAGGTTGGCTTGTGGGTGTGTCTGTAGGGGGCTGTCTCAATGAAGGTAATTGATGTGGGAAGACCCAGCCCACTGGAGGTGGCACCCTTACCTACGCAGACGGTACTGAGCTGTGTAAGACACTAGCAATGCAGCTGAAGGCAAACAAGTGAACATCTATTCATTCATGGCTCTCTGCCTGCTCTCAACTGTGGATGTAATGCCATTTAACTGTTTCAGACTCCTGCCTTGACTTTTCCATAATGATGGACTGTAACCTAAAACTTTGAGCTGAAATAACCCCCAACTTGCTTTCTGTGAAAGGTTCCCACACCCTGATATTAAGCCTCTTAGCCAGCACAGTAATCCAAATCAAACCGAATTAATAAGGCCAGGTTTAATAAACAGAACAAAGCAACTCCCAGGTGATCTCAGGAAAAGAAAGCAGGAGATAAATCATGTGGTAGGTGCAGAGACCGGGTCTTAAATACTCAGTAGGCATGGTCTTGAGTATCTCAGGGGGAGGAGATGCCCCTTGGTGGGCTTTCTGAAAAAGGGCGGGGTTAGGAATGGAGAGAGTGGGGCTAGAACAGAGCTTCCAACTAAACATTCTGCCAAGCATTTTATTGTAGCAATAGAAAAGGAACTAGGACACCCCCAAGTTTCTGTCCTTAAAATAGCTCAACTATTTAAGAAAAATGACTAAAAATTAGTCTCTAATGAAATACCAAGCCTCATTTATTCTTAAACTTTTAGCTTCCGTTTTGTTTTACAAAGCATGAGTTATTCTGGTGTATGTTTCCATTCATAGCATGGTAGATCTGAGTGGATGTCAGGAAGAAAGCTGTAAGAGATGTTCCTGTCTTGTCTAGAGGGAGAAGTAAATGGCCCATGTCGTGGTTTGCAATCTGGGTTACAGTGACTAATATGTCCTGTAGGAAAGAGTTGTTCGAGTTGTAATTGCACTGTCTGTCTATGTCATTGCTGGAGTCTTAGGTGAACTCAGAAATCAACAGCTTGTATTTTATGTGACCTTTCCCCACCTCTGCTTGTGTTTGTATTTTCTTTTCATTCTGCATTTGGTCTTTGGTGGTCCTATCTAGGGTTTTAATCTGGGAGGGTGTGAGGTTGATGGTGGCGGTAGAGAACAGTGGTTGACTATCTAGAGGTCAAGTGGATGCAGGGCCTCCCAGAGGAGACCACAGCAGCCCTCATATCCCAGGATCTGGGCATCTCACCAGGTCATCCTCCCAGTCTCTGGGAACCTTGAGGCCAGGGAAGGCTCTTGATTTGGGACCACTATTAATTTGACATGTTTCTTAGACATGGTAAGAATAAGATATAATAGACTGACTAGGAATAAGCCAAGATTTGTCACAATTTTCTATTTAGCTATTTCACAATATTGTAACCTTCTAATTCAGCTTCATTTTTCTAGTTTCACAAGCATGTCTTTGCTATCACCAGTGTGTTCTAGTGTATTTACCAATACAGCTAGGAAGTAATGTAATTTTTTGAGTAAAGAAATGTAAATTTAGTTCAGGTTAGAGAATGAATTCTTATGAAAATCATGTTGATAATGTATTCTAGATAGTATTTGAAGCCATATATTGATTGCCTTGTTATAGAAATAATCTATACTCATGTTGTAAATACTAATCCTAATTTATGGAATAAAATTGAGTTTTGGGATATATGGCACTAGAGGGTAATAAATCATACTAGACATAGTTTTAATAGTGAAGTGATTATGTGTTTTCTTGCCCTACCATGGAGTCAAAATTTATATTTCAAGTCACTAATATATGTTAACTCTATAAGATAACTTCTAAAAGTATGGCTAGAGGTAGTTCAGTGGCTGAGTATTTGCACAAGTTCTTGGTTTCAATACCCAGACTGCATGCATGTGTGCATGGCATGTGCACACACACAATAGTTAATAATTATATGAAGATATATCATGTAGGTAACTGTCATAGCTTCAGGAACTGAGGCATTGAGGCTAAGGGAAAAAGATCAATGGAAACTTACTAGATCAATGTGGGGTGTGTGTGTGTGTGTGTGTGTGTGTGTGTGTGTGTGTGTGTGTGTGTGTGTGTTTCCCCCATAGACTCTGTCTGGAATAGCAAGGTATCAGTTCTTCCCTGGGACTTACATTGAGAGTTAGTGGTTTGTGACACCTATAAACGTTGTGTAAAGTTCTGCATACATGAGCATCTTTCTTGGAAGGAATTGCAGGCTTTTTCCAGGTCGTGAAGTGATAACGTAATGCTGTTAGAACTCACTAATCACTGTAAATGTTTTGATTTGTAATTTGCCTTTTTCTTGTAGGGAAGACAGAGTGTTTAGGGGCAAGATTCTAGGATAAGGTTAAAGGCATAAATCCATAGTCCCCTCCTTCCCAGCTCACTTACAATGTATTTATGTATAAAATAAGCAACCAAGCTAAGCCTTTCATTTTTTATAGCCAAGTCAGACAGATTATATGAATGCCCAGAATAAACCATAAGCTATTTTTAATTGGGGGCTATTAATATTGTTTGGGCATATGAGCCTGCCAATTCATGATATCCTGCATTAAATTTTTCATTCATAATCAATTGAAATACCCTCATGTTGTGCCAGTGTCTTCCACCTAGTGTTTTCAAGAATGACAAATGATCCAGCATTCTCTTGCCTCGTCTCAGACCGAAGTGTCTGAAGTGCTTGGCTGGGGCCTGCTCTATATCAGTTGGAAGTGGGGGCAGTCACTGGTGCCACAGGAAGAGACAGTGGTGACCCGGCCTCAGTCTGGGGGATGTTAGAAGAGCTAGTTTTTGTTTTCTTTGAGTTAAAGTGAAAAGTGGAATAGAGTTGAAGATGGAGTGGAAAGAATGAGAATATTTGTCTTGGCATTATGCGGGCAGTTACATTCAGTGCCTCACCAACAAGGCAATTGTAAACAAGTCCTAAATCCTAAAAATCTCAACGTTCTTGCTCTTCAAGTAGATTAAAGAGAGTTGTCTCATGAGAAGATGTTAAACCTTAAATAATTCTGTCTGTGGGATACAGTTTATTAATTGTAGAATGACATGCCAGTTTTAAACTTATTACTTATTGAGGAATATTCATTTCAACCAAATGCTGAGGAAAACAACTAATTGAACACATACATAAATGAGATGTCCCTGCATTTTGTCTACTCAAACATGTACTATTCTGTGCACATGTACAAGTTACTCTTATTTTTGGAGATTATTTGAAGATACTCTTATATTTGGAGATGAGGAATGTGTCATTCATTGAGAACAAATTTTTCAAAGAAGAAAACAGAGGCTACCTAAAAAGTGAGAGAAACTGGGAGAAAAGTGGGAATCTTGTGATTTTCAGAAGACCGAGACTGCCACTGATCTTCAAGAACGCAGGAAGCAGGGAGGAAGTGGTATTGGCAGGCAGGATTTTTAGAGAAAGTGTCATGCTGGATGTGGAAGAACGGGAAGAGAGCTGCGTGACAGAGACAGAGAAGTGAAGACTGTCACAGAAAAAAGCACTGGTCCAAAAGGCTCATCCCACGGGCAGTTTCCTGAGACCCTGCTTACTGTTTACATCTGAACTGGAGTTCACATACTCAGCAGCCCCACACAAATCCTGTCTACCCTCCCTGTTCCCTGACTCCAGATCTGAAAATCTGCCTGCTGAGCAGCAGTGCGTGCTCAGGAAGAAGTTTAGGAGACACTGCAATTAGAAGCGTCAGTTTGCTTTAGGACCTGCAGTCCCCTCAAGCGCCACACAAGGTCTGGCTTGAGCTATCTGTAGTGTTCCCATCGTGTTGTCTTGTACTGCAGATTAGGAACGGAGAACAGCAGACGCGGACAGCAACCTAATGGTTCGCAGAGACTTCGCTGCAGAAGCCACAGCTGGCGGATTAAAGGGAAGTGGCCTTGAGAGTGTCCTCAGGTGCCAGGGAAAGGGCCCGATAGTGTTGAACGGTGCTTCTTCAGGAGGGAGGCCTCTTTGATTGGCCATTTTGAAACGGATTTTAGATTCATGTAAACTTTTACCGTGATTTTATGACTGACTGACTTGCCAAACATAATGCAGGCCGGGTGGTAGGCTTCCCAACAGCGCCAGCATGATGTGCGAGGACCCAAAGAAGTGATACACCGTCCCTTAGGCGCGCGGCAAACAAGTGGCAACCCAAAGCTCGTCTCAGGCCATTTGCCCAGTCCACTGTTCCCAACTGTGAAGGGAGCAACATATCCATGGTCATTTGCTGAGATGCTTGCAGGCATTTAAAATTGCCTCCTTGTAAATGTGCAGATATTAACATTATGTTAATATAGCGTGCAGTCTGCTACTTCACAGAAATGCATGTACGAACCATAATGATGCGGAGGTTTTATCACTGCCAAGGCTTCCCCTGTAAAACCCTTTTAAAATTACCTCTTCTCTTCCCTTCAGTCTCCAACAATTACGGTCTCTTCTATGTACCTGCCCATTTCAAAATATCTATCAATGGGAAGCCTTTTGTCTTCTTCTCGTTGTCCAGTCTTCTCTCCAGCGATGGTAATCATGGAACGTGTGCCACTAGTTCCCATATCTATTTCTGCTTATATCAAGAAATGCACAGTCCTATAAAATGTGTGCATTCCCATGTGTATTGTGAAAACTTGATATCCAAATTCTGAGGCAAACTGCAAATCCCATCTCTGAGAGACTGTGTCAAGTGTTGACAACACCAGATTTGGAAGTCCATCTATCACTTTGAGTGTCTGTCATCATGGCTGACCCTAGCTTTTGCTTGAGTTTAAGAGGAATGACAATTGATACATAGTTAGGATTTTGAACTAACTCTTTATCTGGCCTGCTCAGGACTGTTTGTGCAAGAGTTCTCTATAATGTTTTCGAAGCCTCTACATGGTGATCAACATCCCTCTAGCCGTGATGGAAAGCCGCAGTAAAGGTTTTAGGACATTGTGTGGAGTCTAAGCATCTTTGCGGAAAGTATTTTGGAACATGAGCTTGAAACT
>PVIU01019294.1:0-36790 GCA_004026605.1 Ondatra zibethicus
ATTATAGATGGGTGTGAGCCATCATGTGGTTGCTGGGAATTGAACTCAGGACCCCCGGAACAACAGTCAGTTCTCTTTACCTCTGAGCCATCTCTCCAGCCCGTTTTTTTTTTTTTTTTTGTTTGTTTGTTTGTTTATTGAAACAAGGTTTCTCTGTAGCTTTGGATCCTGTCCTGGAACTGACTTTGTAGACCAGGTTGGCCTCGAACTCACAGGATCCACCTGTCTCTGCCTCCTGAGTGCTGGGATTAAAGGCATGCGCTACCACCTGGCTCATCATGCCTTTTTGAACCTTGCATTTTTTTTTTTTGGTTTTTTTTTTTCCCCATTCAAAAATTTCCACTTCCTCCCCTCCTCCCATTCCCCTCCTACTTCCCCACTCACCCTCCTCCCTCCCCCTCCAGCCTTAAGATAGGGCAGGGTAGCCTGCCCTGTGGGAAGTCCAAGGCCCTCCCCCCTCCATCCAGGCCTAGGAAGGTGTGCATCCAAATCGACTAGGGTCCCAAAAAGCCAGTATACCTTGCATTTTTTTTTAAAAGATTGTTTATTTTATGTATATGGGTGTTTTGTTTTCAAGTACACCTATACACCAGAAGAGGGCATTGGATCTTTTTGTTTGATTCCTCGAGAAAGGATTTCTTTGTTCAGTCTTGGTTGTCCTGGAACTGGGACTGTAGACCAGGCTGTCCTTGAACTCAGAGATCCATCTGCCTACATCTGCCTCCCCAGGGCTGGGATTAAAGGCAAATGCCACCACCCGCCCAGCTGGCATTTGATCTTATGGAACTACAGTTACATAGATAGTTGTGAGCCACCATGCGGAATTGAACCCGGGTCCTCTAAAAGAGCAGAAAGTGCTCTTAACCACTGAGCCATCTCTCTAGTCCTGGAACCCTACATTTTAATACCAGCTATGTGATACTGGACAAGTTTCTTGTTTTGTTTTCATTTGAGGCAGAGTCTCACTTCGTAGTCCAGACAGGCCTCGAACTCACTGTGTAGACCATTCTGACCTCAACCTCTAGGTGATTCTCCTGCCTCACCCTTCTGAGTTCTGGGATTACAGGTATGAGCCACTGTACCTGGGTGGATAAGGTTCTTAACCTCTCGTTGCCTGAACTTCCTATCTATCGTGTGTACAGACACCATAGGGGTCTGTGTGCGTTGAAGGGTTAAGTCAGTGGCTGCCCATCGGTCTCACAGCTAGGTATAATTGAGATGACTGGGACCTGAGAGGCTGTTTGGCTCCGCCCACCTCTCTAGGCTTCTCCAGGGTGAGGAAGGCTTTCGAGGAGAAGAGCTTTTAAATGCTCAGCTCTTTACAAAAATAGCCTTCCCGTAGAGCCCCTGGATGCCAGCAGACAATTTCTTTGTTACTCAGCGGCTGGTGGGTGGGTGGGTGTGTCTCTGCTGCTCACTTCCTGAATGAACAGCTGTGCCCTCTACTGCGTGGGGAGGGATAATCACCACACTACTTCCAACCAGGGCCAGCCTCCTTCATTCACTGTGCCCCGGGCCTGGCAGCCCCAGCCTGTGTTCACCAGTAGCTGGGACAGAAAAGAAACTGGATGCAAAGGGAGGGATCAAGAGCTTGGCCCTACCTTCAGCCTGGCCTTAGCCTGGTCCACAAGGGACCAAATCCCAGCATCACTGGACTGGTCTTTAACTTGGGGCTCCCACCTTGTGTCTCAGTTCCTCACACTGCCTCCCTTCACTTTTTCTGCCATATCAGCCCCTTCCCATTGCCTACCTGAGCAGAGGGCCTTTCCCTACAACTGCTTTCTAGGCTCAGACAAGCCTGGTTCGTTCCTGGCCCTGAGCTCAGAGAAATATCCCCCTCCTGCCCCCCCCCCACCCCGTGTGTCTGGTGTCCTCTTCTGGCCTGCAGGCATATGTGCAGCGAAGAAAATAAATTATCCGGGTGGTGGTGGTGCATGCCTTTAATCCCAGTACTTGGGAGGCAGAGACAGGCAGATCTCTGTGAGTTTAAGACCGTTTAAGACCAGCCTGGTCTACAAGAGCTAGTTCCAGGACAGCCAGGGCTGTTGTACAGAGAAACCCTGTCTTGAAAAACCAAAAAAAGAAAAAAAAAAAACCCAGAAATTATTTTCTTTAAGATTTAATTATTTATATATTTTATGTATATAAGTGTTCTATTTGCACATATGCATATATGGATGGTCATAAGCCACCATGTGTTTATCTGCTTGATCTTTTTTAAAAATTAATGTTATTTATGCTTATGTAGATAAGTGGGTCTATGTGAATATATGCCATCTGTGTGTAGGTGAGTTGGATCCCTCCCCAGAGCTGGAGTTGCAGGCAGCTGTAACCTGCCCTGCACTGGTACTGGGAATCACACAGGTCCCTTGGAAAAGCGGCTTACCTACCAAGCCCTGGTTTGTTTGTTTTTGCTTTGTTTTTATGGTTTCTTATCATAGAATCTAGGCTGGCCTTAAACTAATGGCAATCCTCAGCCTCTTAGTGCAGGGATCACAGGTATGCACCAGCACCATCATGTCTATTTTGATTTGGTTTTCGTTTTGTTTTTCATTTGTTTGTTTGTGACAGAATCTCTCTAGGTAGCCCAGAGTAGACCCAAACTTATAATCTTTCAGCCTCATCCTCCCAAGGGTTGGGACTTGTCAGTTTGTGCTAGCTCGCAGGGCCCCTCTTTGTCATCCCTGTGTGACTCAGTAGTTCTAAATTGATACCAGAGAAGACTTTTTTTTAAAGATTTATTCATTTATTAAGTATACAGTATTCTGTCTGCATGTGTGCCTACAGGCCAGAAGAGGGCGCCAGCTTTTACTACAGATGGTTGTGAGCTACCATGTGGTTGCTGGGAATTGAACTCAGAACCTCTGGAAGAGCAGGCAGTGCTCTTAACAGCTGAGATACTTCTCCAGCCTAAGAAGACTTCTTTGTAAGCTGAAGGTGAGGAGAAGCGACAGGAAGGAGGCAGAGAAGCCCCTTTATGGCAGCCTTCTGAGCTCATGGACAGTGGAGCCTTAGTCGTCCCCTTGGGGAGGACTGGAGTCCTAAAGGATTTGCCTTGAGAGTCAAATACAGGACTGCCTGAAGAGAGACCCCAGACCTAAACTGCTTGGACTGAATGGACTGAATCTGCTGAGTCTGGCCTCTCTTCTAGAAGCCTACCTGATCGTGTGTGTGTGTGTGTGTGTGTGTGTGTGTGTGTGTGTGTGTGTGCGCGCGCACACACACACACTCATTACTCTTTTAGACTTCTCTTCCACTGGATTCAGTAGCCCCTCCCAAGAACCTAATGTACACCAAAGAGATTTGAGCACATTCATCTGGAGATCTCAGATCCTCTGAGGGGGCAGAGCTCAGCACCAGCTGCTGGGTTCGGTCTGAGACTGGGAGGTGGGGGCGGGGGATGGAATGCCTGGGAGTCCCTAGGAACCTGGCTTATTCCCAGAGGGTCTCCTCACTCCTCTGGGCTCCTCCATTCTCCAGGACACATCCTCCAACCCTGTTGGACCTCGCAGTATAAACACATGCACACAAACACTCCTCTGCACCCCATTTATTCCCAATCCCCAGGAATGCCTGCCATCTCTAGCTCTTCCCTGCATTCATTCCCCAGGAGCTACCCTGACCTGGTAGGGCAAATTATACCTTGGTCCAGCAATAAAAGCCACTTTCCAAAACAGGAAGCATTAAAGCTCCGAGCGACGCAGCTTAGCCACTCACCCAGCACTCAGGAGGTGGCTGGCTCAGGAGGTGGCATCTGGGCCAGAGAGGAGAGAGCCTAGTGTCCCTTTAAGCTGGGAGTACAAATTCCCATCCCAGTCCCTCCCTCCTGCACATCCTGACGTCAGCAGGAAGGCGTGTGTGAGTGAGTGAGGGGCTGAGGTGCCTCCTGCACGCCACACACACACACACATACACACACACACACACACACACACACACACACACGCCACGGAGTGCATCATCCAGACGTGACCCTTGCCAGCCAGTGCCGCGGTTCAGAGATAAGGTGCTGCCCACTACAGGAGGCAGTGCCTGGCCCCAGCTGCCAGGGCGAGGTAAGGGGCAGCATGGGGGACCTGGAGGAAGCTTGGGATGGAAACTGTGGCAGAGGCAGGGGCAAGGGCGGTTGGTATCAAGAAACGATGTGTGGAGTGAAGCTGGAAAGGTTGGAGCTGGACCAACCTCAGCTCCGCTTAGAGGATGCTCGGGATGCTGAGGAGCCCACAGCCCTTCCTTTCTCTCCCCTTGACCCTCCAGCTGAGGTGGAGTGTGGCTCCCGCATCTGAATTCATGTGAATGTCTGTGTCTGGGACTCATGTCTGGGTTGAGAGACAGATAACAACAGCTTCCTGCCAAGCCGCAGCCTCCAGTCTGGGAACTGGGTGAGGGAAAGCCGTGGCTCCTTCCAGACCCTAAAAGGCCAGTCAGGAGCACTGCTGAATCTTGCCCCTGAAATCTGCATTGAGGCCAGGGCAGAGGAGAGGGACTGCCTGAGGCAGGCAGGGGTCCCAGAGCAGCTGTCTTCTCCTCACTCTGTTTTTCCCTGGTGTGGCAGAGATAATTGTGTCAACTGGCTGGAGGGATGGCCCTATGTTATTTTTGCCTTTATGCCACCCCACTGAGTCCTTGCATTCTCCTGCATGCTTGCTGGGCTAGCTCCCACTGGGTGCAGTCCACTGTAGGGCAGGGGTGACAGGCCTGCTGGGCCACCCATGCTGTGGGATGCAAGGACTCAGGTTGGCCTTGGCTGGCATCAAGCCCCTGAGTGGTCTGACCCTGGCACAAGGAGACTGAGTGGAGATAAGGGGCAATGTTGGCACCCACAAGGAGACAGCAGGTTCCTGCCAGGCTGCCAGGCTGCAGGCTCTTCCCAGGGGGGAGGGGGACAGGAGTGAGAACAATAATAAATCCAGAGTGTGAACTGCTGCATCCGCTGGGGCTGGGGGAGGGGAGAAGGAAGTGTGCAGGGGGTGGGGGTACCCTCCCTGACAGCCTGGCACTGGGTTGCCTGGATGCCATCCAGTCAGGGCCTTTCCCTGGAAGGGAAGATTTCCAGGCCTCGTTGGTGGGGGAGAAGGGGAGTTCTTTCCCAAACCTGACTCCATCCCAGAGGTCTCTGGGTGTGTATGTTCCGATTCTGAGTGTCTCCTCCCATTCTTGCCCCACATTGCCTGGAAGTCTTTCCCCAAAACATCTATTTTCCATCCTTGTCTGTCTGGCCCCGCCTTCAAAAAGCACAACTAGAGCAAACAGAAGCTGGCGGCAGAGGGTCCCAGGAGGACACACCAGTTTGTCCCATACCTGGGGACAGATGGCTGCTGGACAAGCTTTGAAGATGCTTATTGGCTAGGGAGGGGGCTCCCTCGTGGCCCTCAAGGATCCAGAGGGATGGAAAGATGGTAGAGTAGGGATGTTTGTTAACCCACCCAAAGGCAGAGTATTCCTCCACCCTAAGCTCACCCACCCTTTACAGGTGGTACCCAGCAGAGGGTGCTCTGGACCCAACAGCTGGTCACAAGCTTGGTGTCCAGGACCAGAGCAGGCAGTTTAAGAGAGATCTACAGCAAGGTGAGGGAGTAAAATCAGGGGTGGGGCCTACACACATCCCTCCCCCGGAAATGATAGTCACCTGGAAGGGGGTGACTTAACACCCTGTGGGATGCCCAGGGATTTGAGACCTCTCTGCCACTATCTGTGACTTTGGCCAGTATGATCATCTCTCCAGGGGACCCGGAAGGGAAGGGAACTCACGTGGTTCACACAGTAGAGGTGGAGCTTGTCTGTGAATTTGGCTCTAGATGATGTCGTGGTTTTCCCTTCTCCCACTAATGCCAGGGAAGCTCAAAGCCTTAGGAACAACAGCCCCAGAGCTGCCTGGACATGTGACCAGAAGAAGAGTAAAGGGTCACCTAAATAATTAATCTTTAGTATTGGCTGGGATAGCCCCTCACACACACACACACACACACACACCATGGAGGGAATGGAATCAGGTTTAATTAGGTCACCTCCAGCTGCCAGGGCAGCTTTTGGCACTGGCGGGGCTTTAAGGAGTGTCTGAGCAGCTGGGGAGGGAGGAGCCAAGCAGGTGGTCCCAAGGTTGTTAGGTCACCTCCCCAGGACCCAGCATGAACAAGCCTAAGACACTGAACCAGCTCTCCCCTCAACCGTCCTTGTGTTCCCTGCCTTTCTATTTTTAAACAGATGTACCCAATCCTCCCCAGTGGCACCCCCATAATGGGGACTTGGGGCTGGAACACTTTTATTGGGGGAGTTGTTTTTAAGCTTCGCAGAGTTGGCGAATGATTCACCCAAGGTCATGGGCTGAGTCAGCAAACACCAGAAATAGAACCCCAAATCCTGGCTCCCTATTTCTTCTTTGACCCTATACATCTTTCTCCGGGGGAGGGTGGAGGTAGGAGGTTTTGTCCAGGGAATGGAGGGTTTTCTCGCCTTGCCTTGGCTGCACACCCCTCTTCCACACCTCTCCAGGGCTCAAGAGAGCTACTGGGTCAGCTTTGTGACTTCAGTGAGTCTCTTTACCCCTCTGGACCTTGGTGTTCTCTTCTGAAGAATGGGTATGTTGGTGGTCATTACTATTTAAGCTTCTTATGAGACACAAACAGAACAAGAGCCTTACAGTTGGCTAAACCAATAGAGGGTGGCAGAGACTTGCCAAATGAAGACTCGCCAGCCAGTCTCATCTTCCTCAGTAGATGGGCACCCTCTGTGGTCAAGGCTTCCTCCCTGTGTATTGCCCTAGTGTTTCTTGCTTAGTTTTAGTGTGCGTGTGTGTAGATTTTGTAGGACATGGGTTGGGAACTTTCTCCTTGGGTAGGCCCACGTGGGCATTTAACCTGGATCAGCAATGATTCGTGTGTCTAGGGATAAAGGTGAAGCCTAGAGAATGAGTGACAGCTGCTTGTCCCAGGTCACCCAGTGCTGATGGTGGGGGCCACACTGAAAGGGAAGTCTCATTGTCAAGAGATGGTATTGGATGGTGGTTGTGCACAACTTTAATCCCAGCACTTGGGAGGCAGAGGCAGGTGAATCTCTGTGAGTTTGAAGTGAGCCGAGAATTGGAGCCAAGTTCCAGCTGGCTTTGGTCACCTATTGTCAGGGCTGCCTCGCTGTCCTGAGTGCCATGGTCCCGTGACACTGCATCACACCTTAGGTCATCTCCAAGCAGTCCTGATGCTTTGGCTTTGCCCCTCCTGGTCCTACCACTGCAGAGGTGGTCTGTTAGTTGGGTTTTCGGGCAGGGAATGGAGAGTCAGCTGGTGGGCCAGAGCTATTGGGCATGGTCAAGGACAAGCCCATTCATGGTGGATCATGTTCCGGGTCTTACATTGCCCTGCTTGTATGAGGGCCTGGGTTTTATCCCCAGGACCACACAGACTAGGTCTGACTGTGATACCTATAATAACCCAGTGTCTAGGCGGCAGAGACAGGATGGTTAGGAGTTCAAGCCTAGACTTGACTACTTGAGACCTACCTCAGTCTCCTGTGCCCCAAGAAACAAAGAAATGTAAAACAAAACCAAAACAAACAAACATCCCAACCCAATAGGCTGGAGAGATGGCTCAGTGGTTAAGAGCACTGGCTATTCTTTCTAAGGTACTGAGTTCATTCCCAGCAACCACATGGTGCCTCACAGCCATCCATTATGAGATCTGGTACCCTCTTCTGGCCTGCAGGCATACATGCAGATGGAACACTGTATACATAATAAATAAATAAGTCTTTTTTGGTTTTGGGGTTTTTTGTTTTGTTTTTTGAGACAGGGTTTCTCTATAGCTTTGGAGCCTGTCCTGGAACTAGCTCTTGTAGACCAGGCTGGCCTCGAACTCAGAGATCCACCTGCCTCTGCCTCCTGAGTGCTGGGATTAAAGGCATGCGCCACCACCGCCCGGCCCAAATAAGTAAATCTTTGAAAAAGCAAAAACAGAAAACCAACCCAAAAGGCTTTTTGCATAGTGTGCTGGCATCCAAACAATGGGAGCCTTGATGACACTTGTCCTTCTCTGCATCAGTATTCTGAAGACAAAGTCAGAACTGGAGGCTTGCTCTGTGTTTTCTTCTTCTTGCCTCCCTAGATGTCACATAGCTTTTTTTTTTTTTTTTTTGGTTTTTCGAGAGAGGGTCTCTCTGTAGCTTTGGAACCTGTCCTGGAACTAGCTCTGTAGACAAGGCTGGCCTCGAACTCACAGAGATCCGTCTGCCTCTGCCTCCCAAGTGGCATGTGCCACCACTGCCTAGCTCAAAAAAAAAAAAGATCTTTAAATGCATATATACATACATCCACGACTACAAACCTAGTTAAAGGCCAGCATGGACTACGTAAGAAAGGGGGTGGGGCACTGGAGAGAGAAGGTTCAGCAGCTGAGAATGGTTACTGCTCTTCCAGAGGAAGATTTAACCTGAGCCTCAGTTTCCTTGTCTGTAAAGTGGGGTAATAACACTAACCCTTAAGGGATGCTGTGGGAATCGAACCAAGAAAGGGAGCTGCAGGGCAATAGAACCAGCCAGGAGCAGAGGAACAGTCCTTAAGGGAGGGAAGGGAGCAGAGGGGACCGATCTAATGGCCCCAGTCAGGAACCAGCCCTATCCTGCCTGACACTCCCACATTTACCTCTGAGCCCCTGAGGAGGGAGGGCCGGTTTCCATTCAGCTCCCTAGCTGAGTCGATGAGGCCAGGCCTGGGAGAAGTAAGTTTCCTGAAGTAGAAACCGCCTCTAGCCAGCTCCAGCCCTCTTAGCTAGGGTGAAGAGCCCTGGGAAGGAAGGCCTGCTCTTTTTGTTGCTCCTGAGGCCTGCCCCGCCCCCAGCTACTGCCTCTGAGTCACTTCCAGAGCTCACCCAGGTGGCAGTATGACCTTTCATTCTCACTGGCAGCTCAGCATGTTGCCCTGCCACCCCCACCCCCCAGGCACCATCACCTGGCTGGTGCAGCAGCCCCTGTCAGTCCCTGCCTCTGCTTGGTAACCACAGTGTCTCCTCAATCTCTTCCCCTACCGACCTCCCAGTGCTAGCTGCCAAGGCCCAGCACACCACTGGGTCTTGGGAAGCCGAAGTGGGGGAGTCCAGTGGCCCTGGTTCCCACCAAGGGAACAAGGTTACCTCCACAGCTGTCTCCCTCACCAAGAGGGGACCAAGGGCCTGGGACCAGAGCTTTTCCAGCTGGGTGACCCTGGGGACTTCGGAGCCTGCCTCATCCTTGACAACAGCTTTATTGAGATGCAATTCACGCTTGAGATGTAGTTTATTTGTTTGGAAGCGGGGTGGAGCTCAGTGGTAGAGAGCTTGCCTAGGTGGCAACCATGCCCAGCTCCAGACCAAAACTATCACAAAGCCCAGTGGATTCACCGCCTGTCACCACAGTACTTACTGAATAAACATTTTTAGTCGCCAGCACCCTAAAAGAGATGACCTACCACTAACCACCCCTCTACTCCCCACCCGGGACAGCAGACCCGCCCTTTGTGCGCTTTTGGAACTGCTGCTTCTGAGGCGCTCGCAAGGATCATTTGTGATGGGACCGGAAGCAGTATTTCATCCCTGCTTAGGGCCCACGTTCTGCTCCACGGCTGGTGGATTGCAGGCTGTTAGCTCCCCCTTTCTTTATCTGCCCTTGGGTTATTTGGTGGTAGAACTTTGTGGCTATAGCCAACAGCACTGCTGTCAACATTCACGCGCGAGTGTGTGAGTATTTTACCTCTGTGTGTGTGTGGGGGGGTGCCAGGTGCATGAAGTACCTTTGAAAACCAGAAGAGGGCATCAGATCCCCTGGAACTGGAGTAACTGGTTTGAGCCACCCTGTGAGTGCTGGGTACACAATCTGGGGTCCTCTATAGGAGCCCTAAAGGGGCTGACTTTTGAGTCAGTCATCTCCATGCCCCTCCCTTCCTCCTCCTTCTTCTTCTTCTTCTTCTTCTTCTTCTTCTTCTTCTTCTTCTTCTTCTTCTTCTTCTTCTTCTTCTTCTTCTTCTTCTTCTTCTTCTTCTTCTTCTTTTAAAGTTTTGTTTGAGACAGGGATCCTCCTCTGTAGCCCAGACTATCCTTGAACTTGCAGCCTCTTGGAACTCCCGTCTCAGCCTCGAGTGTGCTGGGATTACAGGTGAGTCTCCACTCTCACCTGATCTGGTTTGAGGCGGGGCTGTTGTTCCTTTCGTGTTTGCTTTCCTCTAAAGCACACTAGCCGGCTGAGGAGCAGGGAGTACTGTGGGAAAGCATTCCCAAGCAGCCTGAGGACTTGGTTGGGTGAGAGCATTGAGAAGAGGGGGAGGGGGTCCTTGGAGACTTAGCTCAGTGGTTGAGCCCTTGCCTTGCAGGGCGAGGCCCTAAATTCAATGTCAAGTACTAGGGAGGGGGAGGGGGAAGATGAACCAACCTGGGCAATATGGTAAAATCTTAGTAGGGCAGGGGTGGCACACGCACGCCTTTAATCCCAGCAGTCAGGAGTCAGAGTCTGTGCTCAAGGCCAGCCTGGGCTACAAATCGAGTTCTGGGACGGCCAGGGCTACACACCACCTCCCCAGCCCTTCAACCTCATTTTGAGAGGCAGAAACTGGGTTAATGAAAAATAGACCACATTCCCTAGAGTTCACCATGTGCTCGCTGCTCCTGTTTTGGGGCATACTGAATGGCGTTTGGGCCTCAGGGTAACCTCCCTAAAAAATAGGAACCAACACTAGCCATGGTGCGCAGCAGGAAATGCTATCAAACGTCAAGACTGTTGACTGAGGGCAGTCAGCCAGTAGAGCCCACACGTCTTGTCAAGTGGGCACTGCTGGGAGGTCACCAAATCATAGGTAAGAAATCTGAACCCAGAGCTACTTGTGAATTTGAGGCCACTAACATTTGTGCCAAATCTTGGCCACCACATGTCCTCCCTCCCGAGCCCTGAGTTGTAGAATTAGGAATTAAAATGCAAACTGTAAGAATTTAGGAATTCCTTTTTTCGCTCTGTAGACCAGGCTGGCCTCAAACTCAGAGATCCACCTGCCTCTGCCCCCCCCCGCCAAAATGCAAGGATTAAAGATGTGTGCCACCACCGTGCCCAGCTGAATTTAGGGATTCTAAAGCTTTGTTTTAGGGATTCTACTTTGTTTTGTGACACAGGGTCCCATATAGACCAGGCTGGGTTCAAGCTTACTGTGGAATCCAGGACAATCTTGGACTTCAGGTCCTTCTGCTGCTACCTCTGGTGTGCCAGGATTATTGCACAGATGCAACATCATACCTGTCGTGTGTGTGTGTGTGTTTGAGACAGAGTCTCTCTTCATAGCCCTAGTTGTTCTGCAACTAGCTCTGTAGACCAGACTGGCCTTGAACTCTCAGAGAGAGATCCACCTGTCTCTGCCTCCAGAGTGCTGGGATTAAAGGCACACACCACCATGCCAGGCACACGCCACCATGCCAGGTCCACGCCTGGTTTTATGTGGTATTGGCTGGGCAGTCACTCTACCAGCCGAGCTACCTCCCCAACCCCTTGTTTTGTTTTGGTGTTGGGCTTAAGGCCAAAGCCTCACTCCTGCTGAACTATTTTGTCTTCCTGGTGAGGGTGCTGCTGAAGGGTGGGGCTGTGAGGGCTTTCGGGCGTGGCTGACCTCAACAGACCTCTCAGCTTGTGTCCAGTATCCAGACCTGTTCCCTGGCTGCAACTACCTGTGTTTCTCTCTTCTCTTGTAGACGGAGTCCATAGCTGGTGAGGCCACTGAGCAGGGCAAGGCCGGGCCCTGCCCAAAAGGACACCAGAGTCCTTCACCGGCCCCTGTGCCCCAGAGCCCACCGGGCTCCCCTGCTGGCCCCACCATGACATCAGAGCCTACATCACCTCCAGTGGTGCCACCTCTCCACTCCCCCAAGTCCCCTGTCTGGCCCACTTTCCCTTTCCACAGGGAGGGCAGTAGGATCTGGGAACGTGGTGGTGGTATCGCTCCTCGGGACCTGCCCAGCCCTCTGCCTACCAAACGGACCAGGACATACTCAGCGTGAGTACATTGCCCTCCCCTAAGTCCCACAAACTTTCTCTAGGCCAGGACCAAGCCTGCCCGTCCTCCCAGGAAGCTGTGCAACCTTACAGTGACCTCTGTGTCACCTCCCTCATTCCTTCATCCCAGTTGCTGTGACTGGAGTGTAAGGGGTGAATGAGCCATGTATGCAATTCGGAGAGGTTCTGAAGACTGGGTAAGGACTTAGCCTGGGGGGCAATGAATTAGGACGTCCTAGTTGAGTTTGAAGATGCGTCAGATGAAGAAGGAAGGGACTTGAGAAACATAGCCTAGGGATATATAGTGAGACCGGCTCAAAAATAAAATAAAAGGACTTGAGAGTTAGAGGTGGAACGTCATAGAGTGAGTCTTTAGGGGAGGGTTGTGGACTGCCGGGGACAAGCCTTGGGCCTCTGGAGAGGTGCTGGGTGAGACCAGATGGGGAGGGTCTGTGGGAACCAACGAGTTTTCCATTTATGATTATTGGTGGTGGTGGTATGTGTGTGTGTGATTGAGTGTGTACATGTGCACCTACCACAGCCTGTGCAAGTGGTTGTGTGTGGTTTTGTATGCACGTGTGTGTGTGTAGGTGTGTGTGTTTGCCATACAGCCTATGTGTGGAGGTCAGAGGACAACTTCTCAGGAGTGGGTTCTCCCCTTCTACCACGTGGGTTCTGAGGTTCAAACTCAGGTGGTCAATCTTGACAAGGGCATTTGTACCCACTGAGCCATCTCCTCATGTCTGTTTTCTGTTTTGGTTTTTTGAGATAGGGCTTTGGTTGGTTGTCTTACTCCAGGTTTCTGAACGCTGGGGATTGCAGGCATGCACTTCTGTGCCTGGCTGCAAGGCATTTATTATCATTACCACTCTGGGTAGCAAGTGTGCATTGTCCTGTGTCTGACCCAAGGACAGAGCAGATGCTCAATGTATAGCACATGAAAATTAGTGGCCAGCAGTGGCTCAGCTGCTATGAGAGATGGCGAGGTGCCTCTTACCTTTAGGCTTTTTGTGTTTTGTTTTTAGTTAATTTAATTATTGGTTCTGAAGATGGAGCCTGAGCCTTACACATGGCAGGCAAACCATCTACCACTTACCTCCACTCTGAAATCTCCCAAGCGGAAGCCATTTAAGCCTAAACACTGGGATGGAAGGTGCTATTTAGTGGGGCACTGACAAGGAGCCAGGAGATGCCCTTATTGTACTACACCGAGACACACTGGGCAAGCCATCACCCCACTCTTTATTACCTGCTGAATGGCAGTATTGTTGGGGTTCAAGAACAGGCTCTCCAGCTCAAGCTCCAATCCCTTGCCCTCTCCTCAGGACAGCTCGAGCCTCCGCCGGCCCCGTGTTCAAGGGCGTCTGTAAGCAGTTCTCCCGCTCACAAGGCCATGGCTTCATCACCCCTGAGAATGGCTCCGAGGACATCTTCGTGCATGTTTCTGAGTGAGTCCCCTCTATTTCTGTTTCTGATTGGGCCTTGTCTAAGTGTTCGGTGTCACCTGACCCTCCCCTAGCTGCTGAGGTGGGTGTTCCTGCTAGCTATCCCTGCTCTGAGGAGTCCTGGGATGGGGTGGGCTTGGGGTCATTTAGAGATCAGCAGGCAGTCCCCATAACCATGGTAATCACTGCTGAGACCCTGGGGTCCTATGCTAAGATCATGGGAGTCCTGAGAGGAGACCTGCTTCTCTGTCCCCAGAGGAGGGACTTCCAGATTGCCCTTTCACAGCCCAGAACACTTGGGCTCTGAGAAGTTGGCGGAGGGTCCCTGGCCTAGCAAGGCGAGGGGCCACAGTGCCGTCTGCAGACGGGTTTGCTCTTGTGCTGATCCTTCCCCTTCTGTCCACCAGCATCGAGGGGGAGTATGTCCCCGTGGAAGGCGATGAGGTGACCTACAAGATGTGTCCCATCCCACCCAAGAACCAGAAGTTTCAGGCCGTAGAGGTGGTGCTCACCCAGTTGGCCCCCCACACTCCCCACGAGACATGGTCTGGCCAGGTTGTGGGATCCTAGGCAGGTGGGGGAGGCATGCCCACGAGGAGGCAGGCAGCAGCCCGCTCTGTGCTCCCACTGTGCTGCTGACCAGCCCTTGGGTGTGCTCATTTGTCTGTCTGTCTGTGCTTTGTGGCCGTGAATGTGTGCTTCTGCCCACCTGTGACCCATGACTTGTGATCTGGCCTAGGGTTGGATGGAGTGCAGCCACCAGCCCTGCCTTGGCCCGTCTCTCCTTTCTCCAACCCTGCCACGGAAACACACGACCTTCTCGCCCTCTTGCCCACTCCTGTATACTGTGGGCCTGCGTCGTGTTCTTGAGAACCCAGGGAGACCCCTCTCCCATGAGCCTGTTCCTCACTGTTGTCCTCAGACCTACTCAGTCTGGTTCCTAGTCCTGTCCGCTTGTGTTCCTGTCTCCTATGCTGGACCTGGGTGTCTGCTATGGCCAGGACCCTTCCTCTCAGAAGCAGGCCTCTGAGTACTTTGTAGGGGCCTCCCACTTTAGGGAGGAAGCAGACAAAACATGGTTCATGGCCAGCCCGTGCCATAACTTAGCTCATCTTCCCGGCCCCATCCTTTCGGTGCCCTGGAGGGAACAAGGCATAGCTAGTCCTCTCTCCTCAGCCGGCAGAGGCTATTTTGAAACCCACAAAGCTAGGTTCCTTCCTGAGCTGGGAGAGCCAAGCTTATTCTGTCCCCAAGGTGAGGTGGGGACATGGTTTCCTCCAGTTTGGACAGAACCATCTCTTCTGCCATGATGCACAAACTCTGTGGATGCCTTGCCCATTGCTGGCCATGACAGCGGCTGAGGATGCAGTGATGGACTGACATGCCACCTCAGGCAAGGCCAGGTCCAGGCACCCAAAGGAATGGTCCTCAGTCAGGGAGACCACTGGCCTTGCCCACCCCCACCCCTCAAATTAGACCCTCTTCCCAAAGTTATACAATGGTTTCTATAGATCCCTGACAGGTCAGTAGCTGAAGTGGCTCTTATCTCGTCCATCCCTCAAGTGTGACTGTCCCTCTTACCTGGAGTCCATCTGGGCTAAGATGTAGCCCTTCTAGAGAGCCCATCCCCTAACAGGAGGATAAGTGGGATCACAGGCTCAGGAACGACCTGCTACAACGGTGACCCTTATGAGACCTAGTCTGCAAGTAAAACGTGGGCCCAGATGCCCAGGATGAAGGGGTCAGTGATTATCGTGATTATCTAGGTGGCCTTTTAGGTGACCACAGGGTAGAGTCATTTGGGGTGTTTGTACCCCACCTTGTCCTAGAACCCTTTGCACAGAAGCTGGCAGTCTAGAACTGTTAAGTGTTGGCTAGTCCCTCTTATTGGAAAAGACCTACCTTCTGACATCCCACTGTGAACTAGGCTTTTCCAGCAAGGTCTGTCCCTGAAGAACAATTGTCCTCTGCAACCATGAGGACAGGACCTGAGTTCAAATCCCCAACATGCGTGTCACCCACCACTGGGTGACAGAGACAGGCAGATCCTTGACAGGGAACATGTTGGTAC
This sequence comes from Ondatra zibethicus, assembly GCA_004026605.1. NCBI lineage: Eukaryota > Metazoa > Chordata > Mammalia > Rodentia > Cricetidae > Ondatra > Ondatra zibethicus. Next base: position 15,508 of record PVIU01019294.1, read on the forward strand.
AGGTGGACCCCAGGGCCACCCAGGCCTCCCTCCTCCGAGCAGGCCCTCTTCAGGCATCAGTTCGAGGCTGCCTAAGCGACAGGGGGCATCAGGCCTCTTCTCTACTCTCGCGCCCTGTGATGCCGAGTCAGAAACCTCCCTATCCAGACCCCAGCCACGGACTACCCATCCCTCCTAACACTGGCAATAAACTCAACTGTGACCCATCCTGCTCCTGAGCTGCCTGTCTGTGAGGGTCCTTGGGGAAGGGGCTGAGGAAGTATACAGCATGTTGGCCATGTCTGGAGGGCTTCAGTGGATCAAAGACCTCCTGGGACAAGCTCCTGTCCCTGTATTTTCTCATCAGCAAAGTGTGGCCCTACGCACATGTGACAGGAACTATCATATCTTCAGACACATTTAACACACCTTGTCTTGGGAAATTTAATATTCACGACAGTCCATTTAGTAGTGCCCCTCCCCTGCCACTCTGCCCCTTGTCAGTCTGTGGCCAGCAGGCCCCACAGCAGAACTCACACACCTCCCTTTGGAGTGAAACCTATTCTGTCCCGAAGACCAGCAGCATCAGAAACCAGGGCCTTCAGTGGAGTGCAGGAATAAGTCTTATCAGGAGGCACCTGGCTGGGGACAGTTACCACACAGATCCTGGTCCTGTGTGGGTGGACCTTGTGCCCATGTGATGGTGCATGCTGGTCCAGAGGAGTGGGAACCTTGGTACCCCATGGTTCTCTCTTCAGGCCCAGACAGAGTTCTTTGAAGGTCCCAATGCTCAGCTGTGGTCAATGTCATGCCTCGTGGGCTGTCTCTGGGAAAAAAAGTTCTCGGCATCGTTGTACAGTATCCTGAGGGGAGACCACACTATGGCCGACAGTCCGGGGGTCTGCATAGATCTCAAAGTCATTGCCACCCTGCATTTAGAAGGAGGACACAGAAGACGTGATCTTAGGTGATGCCTACAGGGTACAAGGTACCCAGGACTGAGGTCCAAGAGACACCCTTCCCACCCTGGCTCCTGCAGACCTGCCTCTCCTTGGACCCACCATCCTGGCTTCTCAGACCTACTCCAACTTGCTGTGTAACATGGAACAAGTGTCCAGCCCTCTTCTGAACTGCAGAGTGGGAACACTGACTATCTCCTGGGAGGCCCTGACAGGTCTCTGTTCTATTGCCTGTGTCCTAGCCTTGACCTCAGGTGCTTTGGGGACCTGGGCAGAGCACTCACAGGACTGGTCTCATTCCCAAAGAAGTGGATGATGTCGAAGCTGTCCTCATCCAGGCTGTCGAGGCAGCAGCGCTTATCCCAGCCCTCGGGGAAGACGTCGAAGCTTATCATGCCTCCTGTGGACGATGTGGGGGTCATGACAAAATCCTGAGAGGGACAGACAAGGCTGGCTGCTTGTCAGGGAAGCTCACAAGGCTAACTTGGGCAAAACATGCTTTGTTTTTGAGACAGAGTCTTGTGTACCCAGTTTGGCTTTGTACTACGTAGCCAAGAAAGGCCTTGAATCTCCCCATCTTCCTAAGTGCCAGGATTAGAGACAATGGCAACACACCTGGCTCTAAGGTGCTTTGTTCATTCAACAACCCCGAGAGATACCAAGGGCAGACTTGGGATCTGTAGTCTCATCCAGGCTGGCAGCAGGCAGGAGCAAAGGTGGGCTCACCCAGTCAGCATGGCGAGGGAGAGCCAAGGTGACAGTAAGCTGGGACACAAACCCCAGTGGGAGTACCCAGGGGCTCTAAGTGACCATGGCATCTGTTCTCCCCTCTGGCTACTGGGGAACAAGCCAAGATGGCAGCTGGGATAGCAAGCGCCCCAGGTGTCTCGGGGAGCAGCTAGTGGCAGAGGTTGAGTTGCCAGCTTCGGAAAGATCTGTGGAGCCCTCAACTACTAGCCAGTTAGACTGGGCACGGGAAGGGTGAGAACCAACATCAGGTGGGCAAAACTGGCACAGGTAACTAGCATGCCCTGCTGTGCCTGAGCCCACCGCAGGAAAGACATACCTCGGGAGAACCTCAGCCCCTTGCCAGCAAACTCCGTCTTCAGGGCTTCCACGAACTTCTCTCGGATCTTCTCCTTCTGTACAGGGAAGGGTACGAATTGGCTCAGAGGGCCTTCTGTATGCCATGCCTGTAAACCCCACCAACTCCCTGATTGTCTGGGTGAGTGTGGCCCCCAATTACAAATGGGGCAACAGGTCCCTTTGCCTTGGTGTCAGTGCTGGGGCCTAGACCCAGAAACCCGTGACCCCCGCCAATGGGGGTATGGAGGCACGAGAAGAAAGGCGGAAGGTATGGGAGCAGAGTGTTGAGTCAGGTCAGATCCAACCTGAGATCCACAGGCTAACTGGGTTCCAGGCCTGGTGGCTATGCTGCTTAGCTTTGTGGCCCTAGGCAAGTTACCTGACCTCTCTGGGCCCATTCCCAGAACTAAATGATAGAGAAGAAATTAGTGGCTACTGTCTGCTTCTCCCTCAAGGAAAATCAGAGCTGAGAGATGTGAGCCTCCTCTTGGCCTTGATTTTGCCTTCCTATCAGGTGACAGGCTCCAGAGATTGGACTGTGGCTGCCCATGCTCTGAGGAAATGTAGCTCAGAGCTCAGGGCTGGGGGCTGCACTTCCCTCCTTTAGCCGATTGGCTAATGATTGGATGACATCATGTGCCAAGTCCAGCCCTAACATGTCCAGTGTCAAGGCAGGGTCCTTATTTAAGGAAAGCGTCCTGCCACCCCTCCCTGGAGTCTACAGGAGACTTAGGAAAGCACGCGCCATCTGGACTGTGTACAAGCACACAGTTCTCAGAAACAGCCACACGTCCCAGTCCCAGCAGAGCTGAGAGAGAACAGAGATGAGGGAAGGGGTTGGGGAGGCCAGCCATTCCCAGCCTTCCCTGCTGCTCCAGGCCCAGGGTCCTCCATCCCCATCCAGTCAGTAAAGCTGCCGTTCCAACCTGGGTAGACAGGAGGTGGAGCAGGGATTGGAAACCTAGGGAACATGGGAAGAGGCCACCTGGCTAGGAGGTTGTCAATGATCAACCTTACCTGTCCCTTAGCCCTGTGTCCACTGCCTACCAGAGGCCTCTGTGCACTATGGGAGTTATACTTCAAGACCCACCCACTCTCAGGGAAACACCGGGGACCAGTCAGCCACATCAAAGACACACTCCGCAACCAGCTCGCTAAGTGACCTGTGATGACAGTCACTTCTCTGAGCCTTGGTTTCCACATCAATACGACGGGAATACACCTGTTTATTCATTCAAAAGCATTCCATGGCAGGCAGGCACAGTGGGACACACCTATAATACTAGCCAACAGGAAGCCGCCAGTTGGATGCCAGCACCGTGACACAGTGAGTCTGAGGCCAGTCTGTGCCGCACACTAAGAAGACACTGCCTCAAAAAGAAAATGTTTCGAGCGGGGCAGTGGTGGCGCACGCCCTTAATCCCAGCACTCGGGAGGCAGAGGCAGGTGGATCTCTGTGAGTTCGAGGCCAGCCTGGTCTACAAGAGCTAGTTCCAGATCAGGCTGCAAAGCTACAAAGAAACCCTGTCTTGAAAAACCAAAAATAGTAAAAAAGGAAAAGAAAAGAGAATGTTTTTTGGGACGGGGTTGTTGTGGGTCAGCGCCAGGGCACTGCCTAGCATGTATGAGGCCCTGCGATCCATCCCCAGGACCACCGACCTCTGGACAGGACATGGAAGGGATGTGGGGCTGAATGTGATTGGGGCAGTAAGGGTGGAGAAGAGTTCAGCCTGGTCTGGGTGGTGTGCTCCTGGCAGAAGGCCCAGTGTGAAGGAGGAAACTCTAGCATGAGCAAAAGCCATGGCTGCAATGCGGGGCAAGGGACGAGCAGCTGCCTGAGTCAGGGTGAGAACATGAGAGCAGAGGTGGATGAACCCACACCACCCCTGACGTGTCTGCAGAAATGACCCCCGACCCGAAAGGGGTGATGAACAGGGAGGTGAGCAACACGCCCGGTGATGTTCAGGGAGGCAGTTGGTGTATAAGCTGAATAAGGGGGTGTGTACTTGTAACCCCAGCATTTGAGAAACTAAGGGAGATCACAAGTTCAAAGCCAACCTGGGTGAATACCAACAAAAAGAAACAAAATCTGGCATTTGAAAGGATTTGGTGTGTTCTGGATGCGAGTGAGAACATGGCAGCTGCAGACAGAAGGCTGGAAGGCCGAGCCGGAGGGGGCAGACAGATGCCTCGGGGCTGGGAGAGGAGCCCAAGAGGCTGCCCAGCCAGCACTGGGGAGCCACAGGAGGCTTGTTACTGGGGAGACACAGACAGATGTGTTCGGGCTGGAAGCAGAGGGGACAGAGGACAAAGGGACGGGCTCGGGTAACTGTGAAGACAAGCCGATGGGAGCCTAGAGTTGTTGGTTCTGGTGCGGGTAGGGATGTGGCAGCGGTACTGAGGTTATAACATAGGTCACTAGGGGCTAGTGGCTGCAGGTCACCAGGAAAGGAAACCAGCAATGACAAAAAGAGGCTGGTGTGTGCCACAGAAATGACACACAGGTGCCCTAGTGTGAACTCAAAACTCCTCCTCAAAACCCATTTTACTGATGAGAAAGCAAAGCTCAGAGTGCTGAGTGATAGGGCCTATGGGCCTACGGCTGCCCAGCAAACGGCACCTTGTCCAGTTCAGAGAATTCGATCCTCTCCTCCAGGGTGCAGCTGCGGCCGATGGGTGAGATGTTCAGCATGCCATTCCGGAACTCAATGAAGGTTCCACTGGGGGCAATGAAGAAAAGGGGTGAGAAAGCCAGAAGCCATGGGGAGGAGGGGAGAACAGCTCTGAATTCAAATCCTGTCCTATCTAGAACCACAGTCTCAGTGGGGGGGGGCCTCACCGCTTCTTGGGTAGTCTGAGCAGAGCCATGTAGCTGAGACAGAAGTTGATCAAGTCCTGCAGGAGCTCCTCCCCCAGGTGGTTCTGGATCGTCTGTGGGAGGAACACAAGGCTAGCACTGTGGTACAGACAAGACAGGGGGAAGGAGCATGAAACAGCAAGGTACCCTGGCTAAGGCCTCGGGACACTGACCTGCTTGGAGAGTAGTCGTCCATGCTTGTACTGCACTGTCCCGTTCTCGGCAAACACATAATCAAACTTCTCAATGACTTGGGACCCATGGAGAAGCAGGAGAGAAAGAAAGAGCATGAGACAAGGACCCACTGTCCTTGGGGACGAAGCAAGCCCTGGGGACAAAGCCCGTGCTGTTTGGCTTGGCGGCCTGCACCCACTTTTCCATCCTAAACCGGCTTTTCCAGCACTTCTTCAACCTCTGTTTTCTTCCATTCCAGCCAGTCACTCCTTCTAGCCATTGCTCAGGTAGGACCTTCTGCTGGGGCAGCCCCTCCAAGATCTCATCCTCCAAGATCCAGCTCCCTCTTCTGGAAGGCTTCCCAGGAATGACCAAGAGAGGGCGCCATTTCCACTCTGCCCTCCCATAGCCCTCAGGCGGCCTCAGTGAAGACTCTATTCTCCTTTCTCAGTCTCCCTGCAGAGCAGTTTGCAGCTGAGGGCTACAAGAAGCCTTGGGAGTCGGGGAGGTCCAGAGAGCGTGGCTCAGATGCCCTGCAGCATCTGGGTGGTAGATGATCACTGGGGCTACCGGATGTGGTGGGAAGGAGTCGTGGACAGATGGCATAGAGAGTCTGGACTTGCCAGAGAATAAATGAGGAGATAAGGAAAAGGGAAAAGGGGGAAAAGATCTTTTTCATTTTAAAAAGATAAGGAAGCTTCTGGCTTGAGGGGGCTCTTCCTGACAATGAGATGAAACTAAGTATTTCCAAGTCACTTCAGTTTCGCTATTAAAAACAAGATAATCAGTTGGGTGTGGTGGCACTCGCCTTTGGAGCAGAGGCAGGCGGAGCTCTGTGAGTCAGCCTGGTCTACCGAGCTAGTTCCAGGACAGCCAAGGCCTCACTGAGAAACCTTGCCTCGAAAACAAAAAAGATTAAGAAGTAATAAACAAACAGAAACCAAGACTCAGCAATGAGAAGACACACCACCTAAGGGCAGGATGCGGCCTGCTCTGCTTCTAGTTTGTTCCAGAAGTTAGCACAGTGGCGACTACTAGGTACTCACTAAATGTCTGTTCAGTGTGGCACCCTTGGGTTTCTCCTTCTCCATCTCTTCTGCCCCACAGAAGCAGGAGAGGTGCCCACACATCTCCCAGTTCTACACTCCTACCCCAACCCCCGCTGGAAGAGATGTCGCCCGTGCCTACCTTCATCCCCATCGCCCAGCTGCTCAGCGATCTTTGAGTAGTCAGAGCCACCCACCACGCCAATCTGCACCCTGCTGCGAAGCTTCTGCAGGAAGGCTGATACCTCAGGGTCAATTTTCTGTGGTGGACAGGAAGGACAAAAAGACTCCGGTTATCAAAAAATCTGGGACCTCAAGCCGGGCAGTGGTGGCGCACGCCTTAAATCCCAGCACTCAGGAGGCAGAGGCAGGAGGATCTCCGAGTTTAAGGCCAGCCTGGTTTACATAGAGCGTTCCAAGAGAGGCTCCAAAGCTACACAGAGAAGCCCTGTCTCAAAATAACAACAATAAAAATGTCTGGGACCTCTACTTGGCTCTTTGTGCTCAGAGTCAGGGAACCCACCCTCCACCTGAATCTGAACCCCCCTAATTAAAAAGCCAGAATTGTAAAATGCAAAACTGCTCGAGCACTAACACAATGCCCAAATTGGAGAATTCCACAGGTCACACCTCAAGTCAAGTGTCACAAACAAGACAAATGCACTAAAAACACTGCACAGATAGGGCGGGGGTGTATCCTCATGCCAGAGCGCTTGTCTGAAATGCCTGTGGTCTTGGGTTTGAAAAGCAAGATATGTAAACAAAAAACACAGCTGGGCGGTGGTGGTGCACGCCTTTAATCCCAGCACTCAGGAGGCAGAGGCATGTGGATTTCTGTGAGTTAGAGGCTAGTCTGGTGTACAGAGTGAGTTCCAGAACAGGTTCCAAGGCTGCATGGAGAAACCCTGCCTTGAAAAAAACAAAACAAAACAAAACAAAAACAAAAGCCACATATAAGGTCGAAGGAGCGGGTTTGGTGAGTGGAGGAACCTATCTTGAGGTCTAACAACCTGAGTTCAGTCCCAGGGAGGCCCATGAAAAGAGAGAGGTCCTCTGACCTCCACACTCTCAATGAGATGCATGCGTGTCCTGTTACACACATGCATATAAAATATACAAATAAAACGTAAAACAAAATAAACTGTTTTCAGAGTAGAACACGGTAAAGCCAGATGCGATGACTCATGCTTGTAATTCCAACATGGAAGAACAGTTCAAAGGCACTGCGAGCTCTGTCTTTGAGAGTGAAGCTCTGTCTAAAAGAATATTTTTTTTTGAGAGCATTAGGAGTTGTCTTTAGGCTATCTATCAGTTATATATAAAATACAAATGAATTTTGTGTTTACATGTGGGTCCCATTGCCATCCTAACTCCTTATGTATATGCTCAGAATCTGAAAAATATCTAAAACCTCAAACATTTCAAGCAGAGCCCTCAGAAGCTCCACTTGCTAAGGGCGGCTCAGGTGACTGAGCAAAGCGCTCTGCCTTTCTTTGCCAGGTTTCCCTTTGTATAATGGTAGGAGCCACTTAAGGATCACAGCTATCCCCAGATGAGAGAATGTATTCACAGTGTATACAGATTCTCCACTAAGGAACTATGAACAGGTGAGTCAGAACTCAAACTTCCATATATTCAGATATCCAAGATCAGAGCTAGAAACCATGGTAGGAGGGGAACAGGAACTCCCAAGTGCTATCCATGAAAGTATACGTTGGTGCAATTGTTTTGGAAGGCAATTTGGCAAGAGCCACTGAAACTTAAAAATGTCCATACCCCAAACAGCATTTCAACTTCTCTTGCCTAAGGCACATACAGCAGTTCTTGGGGTATGGTTTAGAACAGTGAAAACTGCAAGCAACTCCCAAACTTATCGGCCAGACAATGACCCACGCTTCCTCGGAACTATTACCAGGCAAGGGTACAGATAAGGTCAGATCTCTGCTTCCAACAAAGCTAGGTCCTAAAACGTGCTGTTAACCGTCTGAAGCTAGTTGTAGGAAGCCACAGGCAGGATAACGCCGAGTCAGTAACAGCCGTGCAATACAATTTATATTTCCTATGGACAGAGAGATCCAGATAAAAGCACCAAAGTCATACTACATAGACAATATTACTTTGGGATGGGGGCTGGCCCTGGGATACTGGTGAGGTCAAAGTGGTCTTTAGCTTTTAATGTTTGCATTCTTTATAAAAAGAATGCACTTGTGAATATATGTATAATTAAAAATTAACGGCCTAGCAGTAAACAAATTGGCAGGCAGTTATTGTCCAGGCCTTGCCAAGCCAGTGCAGCATAGGGTCAGGAGAGGCATGCCTAGGCAGGACCACCCTCTCTCCCATCCTGGCATCTTCAATTCTTATCCACCCCTGCTGGAAAGAAAGGTGGCTGATCCCTTCTAGGGAAGGGCTATCCGGAGGCTAAGACTTGGGTTCCCACCAGCTTCTGCTGTGGAAGAATTCTCAGGTCATCCCTGTTGTCCCCGCAAGGGAAAGTGGACCACTGGGAGGATGGGCGGGAACGACCATGGATGAGACAGAGGGAGGAAAACTGAGTATGAGCAAAGATCGGAGGGTGAACTATAAAGTGCGATAGAAAGAAAACATACTCCCACTTACACTGACTCAGTGACCCTCTTGCAACCAGACTAGCCCTGGGGCCTCTCACTACACACGGGTGGAGCCAAAACGACACCAACAACAAAAAACAAAACTCGTCAGAAAAGTAGCTCTCTCCCTCAGACCTGAGGTGGAAGGTAAAACCCCTAAGAGGCTTAAGAAACTAAACCCAGGCTTAGGCCTGGGGACGCCAGGATGGAATGGCTTGAAGACCTTTCTTGCCCTCACTAGAGGGCAACTGAGGGCTTGGGAGCGCGCCGAGCTCTGCCTGAACACCGCGTCCACTAGCTTGAGGACTGGCTAGTTGTGCATCCTAGGGCTGAAATAAGGGTGGGAGCATTCCAGAGCCCCAGGCTAGGTCTGTGGAAGCCTTGGGACCGGGACACCTGGCCTCCCACCCGTGGACGCTCCTCCCAGGACTGGATCCAGACTTTGCGCGCTCAGGAAAAAACCTGGGCGCCCACCCGCGGAGCGCTGCGGCCTGGAAGGCCCGGAAGGCCTGGGTCCCATCTCCCTGGTGACAGGGGCCGATACCACTGCACTCCACATTCCCCACCGGGTGGCGTGGGTGTCCGTGATCACATGGCTGCGCGCCCCACGCTGGATCACGGATGTCTGCATGACAGACGGTGGGAGCTGCCAAACCTCGGAGCCCTTACCTGGCGAGCGGGCGTGAGGGTCCCGTCCACGTCAAACAGGCAGAGGATGCGCTCTTTCCTGCGGGCGCCCTCGACGGCGACAGCCATGGCTGCAGCTCCGCGCGCCAAGCGCTGTCGCCGCAGCTGCAGCCGGGGTCGGGCGCGACAGAGGTCGGGCGGGGCCGGGGCGGGGCCAGTGCGCGGCACGGGGAGGAGCAGCGGCCGTCGGCCCTCCCTCGAGGGAGCGGGGCCTGCGCCGCCGAAAGCGGACTCTGCTGGCGCCTAGGATGGAGGGGCGTGGTAATGGGCGGGATCAGAGCTCTGGGCCTACAGAGACAGGAACCGGGGGAAAAAGGGGTGGAACCGGAAGGCAGTGTCGGGCTAGGATTGGACTTTGGTTGGTTGTGGGTGATTGCAGGGCACGCCCTACGGGGGTGGAGGTGGGGCGAGGGCGGGGCTCAGAGCCCGGCTGCTCGTGGTTTCTAAGGTTTATAGGACGAAGAGGGGAAGAAATCTCCGGAAAAACCTGGTGCACTGGCTCACCTGTAATCCAGCACTTGGGAGGCTGCCTATGCCGCCATTGTTCAGCTGTTATTCTTAGTTATAGTTTTTGTTTATTTGTGTGTGGGCAAATGCATGAAACAGCACATGTGTGGAGGTCAGAGGGCAATTTACACCCTTAATCCACCATTGTAGATCCCCAAAATCTCCGGGCATTAGGTTTGCACAGGTGCCTTTACCCATTGAGCCATCTCAGCGGATAAGGAACACTAAATGCATTTGATGTAGGTTTGAGCATGAGGGTTAAGAAAAACAGAGGAGCCATTTGTTAGAAGGCTCGGGACTCATCTTTCTGTTTTCCTCATGACTGCCCAGCCTAACCACAGGGCTCTGGCCATGAGGCGAACACGGCCTACATAGCTCCATGTGGAAGACTGTTGGGGGAGAGGTTGACCCGCCAAGAAACAAAGGGTGAATAAAGGAAAGAGACCACCATGTGACAAGAACCTGACCCAATCTATGGGCTTCAGGGACCGACAGTTGTTGAGAGTTTTTCTACAAGAGCTAGTTCCAGGACAGGTTTCAAAACTACAGAGAAACCCTGTCTTGAAAAACCAAAAACCAAACCAAAACAAAACAAAAAACCCAAACAAAACAAAACCCAAGTGTCCAGGCTGGGGTATGTCTTTCCTGATCGCAGGTGTCTTGAGTAAGGGCCATGAAGCCATGAAGTTTCCCCCAGAGAAGCAGTGAGGCCATCATGGGACTGCCGGCTGGAGATGGTCTGTGGTCTGTGGCCATATTCATAGTCAGTCTGATAATGCTGGTGGATCTGATGCACTGACACCAGCACTGGACTGCCCACTACCCGCCAGGCCCTGTGCCATTGCCTGTGTGGTGCAGCCTGCTGCAAGCGGACCTCAAGAATATGCCGTGCAGCTTGTACGAGGTGAGGGGATACGATGGTGGAGGGCAGCCGAGGAATGGTACTCCTAGCTGCCCGTGGTGTTGAAGCCACAGGCATTCAAGAGGAATGGGTAAGGTTGCTGTGCTTCCTGAGGAAGAGCACTGCAGGCCTGAGGACACTCAGCCTTCCAAGGGCAAAAACATGGAAACATAATGGCAGGAAGTTGGTGCAGGATGTGACAGCACGTTTGGGATTAGTTGGGTAGAGCAGAAGTCATGGAGGCCCCAAGTCCCTTATGATCCCCTCAGTGAATGAAGCGTCAGGGCTGTGGGAGAGGGATGAGGGTATAGAGCAGCATGGTAGTCAAGAAACCAAGAAGAGAGAGGTGCTGTGGTTGATGTGTGGTCTCAAGCCTCACTGCTGACCTCCAGGAACCAGAGATTCCTCATGTATGATGGGATGCTAAGGGACCTCATGGCAGTTCCCTGTCTCTAGCAAGATTCCAGCTGGGCGATCTCTTATCTATTATGAATCCTTTGCTGAACATAGAAAATGAGACACCTTTGGGCTGGAGAGATGGCTCAGCGGTTAAGAGCACTGACTGCTCTTCCAGAGGTCCTGAGTTCAATACCCAGCAACCACGTGGTGGCTCACAACTACCTATATTGAGATCTGGTGCCCTCTTCTGGCCTACAGGCAGGATACTGTATAAACAAACAAACAAACAAACAAATAAACAAATAAATAAATCTTTTAAAAAATGAGACATCCAAGTCACAAAACACCAGATCTCAGACTGGGGATGGAGCTCAGTGGTAGAGCATTTGCCCAGGATATGTGAGGTCCTGAGGTCAGTAACAAGATATACACAAATGCATGTACTCATGCAGGCATGCATAATACATTACGACTTGTATGGTGAGCCTGGTTCTAGCATCGGCTGGGGGCTTCCACTTTATAATTGCTCTGTCCCTCCTCTTAAGCTTCAGTATTGCTTCAGTGATGTGTTCAACCTGCAGATGGCCTGGAAGCCTGTGGCCGTGATCAATGCAGGAAGTGCTGGTGACCTGTGGAGAGGACACTGCTGCCTATCCTCAAATGCCAATCTGTGAACACCTGGGCTTTGGGCCTAAATCCAGAGGCAAAAGGCTGCCGCAGGGGACTGGGGTGGCCAGAGGCTGTGTCACAGATAGGCTTGTGGGCAGCAACTAGAGGAAGGACAGGGCCTAATGGAGGTGGTGATGTAGTCAAGCAATGCAACAAAAAGTTGCTGAGTGTTGAGAGCAGAGGACAGCACAGCCAGGGGTCCTTGGTAACACGCAGATGTCCCTGCAGGTATGGCGTTAGCACCGTATGGGCCTGAGTGGCGAGAGCAGCGGCGATTCTCTGTGTCCACCCTGCGCAACTTCAGCCTGGGCCAGACGGACGAGGCAGGCCACCTCTGTGACGCCTTCGCCGACCAGGCTGATGGGTGGTGGGTGAGGGGTGCAGACGGGCACAGGGAGACACTAGCACTACAGTGACTTGCTTACCTCCCTACTCCCAGGACAAGCCCTCAGTCCCCACAATCTCCTGCACAAAGCTGCGTGCAGTGTGATCTCGTCCCTCATTTATGCCCGTCGCTTTGAGTATGGAGATGCACACTTTACCAAGATGCTAAAAACATCGGAAGAAAATATGGGAGGGAACACTGGCTTGTTTCCTGAGGTAGGAGACTCAAGGCATCCTGCAGAGCCACGTCTACGCCGTCCTTCCTCCCGGGGCAGTTGTGTGCCAAGGCCATGGGAAGGTTTTCTGGGAGTCAGCTACAGGAGGAAAGACCTGAAACTTGACAAACCTCTGAAAGTAGGAGGGGAGAAGTGGATCAAAGTCAGGATTTCTAGTAAGGGAGACAACCTGTGCCCTCTGTCTACGTGGAAGCCACACAAGCCTGTGGTTTCCAGTATAGAATATTCATTCTGTCCACCCCAGGCTGCAAGAGCCTGAAGGCTGGAACTGAGGAGGAGGCAGGTGATGGGTGGGGACAAACAGGCTTGAGGTCCTTGTCAGGGAGCCTGGGAACTGAGACTGGTCCAGGTGGACACTGAGTAGAGGAGGCACTCAGGGGCCAGCCAAGTGGTGCGTGGGTAAGGAGCTTGCCAAACAAGCCTGGAGATCTGAGTTTGATGTCTGGGATCCACATAGGGTAGAGATGATGGACCCTATACATTGTCCTATTACTTGCTAACACACATCATTGTACATGAGCCCCATATACAATAATTATTAATTAATACTTTTAAAAAGAAGAAGCACTGAGATTTCTTCTTTGGTTGTCACAGGTGCTTAATTCCTTCCCAATGTTCCTGTGCATCCCAGGGCTGGTTGACGAGGTCTTCCCATGGCAGAAGGTGTTCGTGGCCGTGTTGGGGAGAAACTGCTGACTGAGCACAAGATGACCTGGGACCCTGCCTGGCCACCCTGAGACGTGACTGATGCCTTCTTGGCTGAGGTGGAAAAAGTGAGGGACAGCCGGGCAGTGGTGGCACACAGCTTTAATCCCAGCACTTGGGAGGCAGAGGCAGGCGGGTCTCTGTGAGTTCGAGGCCAGCCTGGTCTCCAGAGTGAGTTCCAGGATAGGCTCCAAAGTTCCAGGATAGGTTTTTTGAGAAAACCTGTCTCAAAAAACAAAACAGAAAACAAAAGAAAAAGTGAGGAACAGCTGCAAGAGATGAAACCAGAGGCACTGGTTAAAGTGGTCCCTGGATTCTAAGGCCAGACAGTGGCTCAGCACCTAGGCTACCTGGAGACAGTTGGAGGGTATTGTGGGGTTTCCTCTGTTCTCCCCTGAGCCCACCCTCTTTGCTGGCACAGGCCAATGGGAATCCTGAGAGCAGCTTCAGTGATGACAACCTGCATCTGGAGATAGCTGGCACATTCCCTGCAGGGGTGGGGACCACCTCAGTCACACTGTCCTGGGCCCCGTTGCTCATGATCCTGTACCCAGACATGCAGAGTGAGCCTGGCTGGGGCTGGGAGGGAGGAAAGAGAGGCACACTCTCTGAGCTTACTTGAGACACTCGTGGCTGCCAACCCTGGTTTGACTCAGACACCTGCATGAGTTTCAGTGTCTTTCTCACATGAGCCTAGACCGTAACACAGAGGTAGGAGAGGTCAAGGTGCAGCCTTCTTTGGCTCCTTAACTGAGGGGATGCTGTCCCTCCAGGCTACTTCCAACAGGAGATCAATGGTGTCATAGGTTGTGGATGCCCAAAAATGGAGCCTGTTTCCTCATTGACCAAAGGTCAGAGAGTTGGACTTTACCTCTATCCTTCAAGGTTATTGTGATCCTATCTCAAACAAAGGTCAGAGAGTTCTGCTCTCTCTCAAGGTTATTGCCAACAGATACAGGTGTTGCTAATGTTGCTAATATCCAGATCTAAGGTTCCAGTTTCTTTAAGGAGATAGCATTGGATTTCACCTAGGGAGTGGTTGACCTAAGAAATGTTTTAGTCTAGGGTGTGAGCATGACTTGTTTTGTTCTAGCAACAGGATGTTAAACCTCCATCTGATTTGTTGACTTCCTTGTATCCTGTTAATGCAGTTTTTGTCTTTCTCCTACCTTTTGGGGTTGGGGTATTTTAAGCAATTGGAAATTAAATTCGGGCAATTTTAGTATTCACTGGAACTCCCTCCCAGTACTATTCTATGTTTTTCTGTCTTATTATTTTCGCGTTTTCGAATTCTTTACTAATAGTGAATTCTTTACTAATATTTCTAAATCCCAACACCCTACCCTGGTGAGTGGTATTTTTGTTGGGGCTGGTACCCGACAATAGGTTAGGCAAGGAGTCCAGAGATGGCAGACCAGGCCCGCATGCCCTTCACCCATGCTGCCATTCATGAGGTGCAGTGATTTGGGGGTATTGTTTCACTGAATTTTCCAGATATGACATTTGTGACATTGAAGTAAAGGGCTTCCTCATCCCCAAGGTATGCATTGAAATAACCTGGTACGAGTGAGAAGGAAGCACGAAACACTCAACAAACCTGCTTAGGAGTTTATTCGAGGAGATGTGTACAGGTCTGGGGAAGTCAGTGTGCAGAAAGAGAGAGGGCTGAAGATGGCACGTCCAGCTCTTAAAGGCTGCCAGCGCATGTGCACAGGGGATGATGTAGCTACACCATATGCAGATGACGGAGCTCACACGTGCGTGCAACGGCTTACATAGCTGCATCATATGTAGGTGACGCAACCATGCCGTATGTGGGTCACACAGGGCCTTTTAAGGTCCCCAGGATGACTAGGGATTTTTGCCTGAGGGCTTCTCCACACATGCGTGGCCCTAGAACCCGGAAGTGCCTGCCATGCTGATTTGGTTAAAATCTTAACATTCCATCCTTTTGTATATTATAAAAATTTGGGGAGTTTGGAGTCTTTAATGGGTGGGAATGAGGCATCATCAGGTCCCTCGTGACTGCTTTCTGCTGATTTTGTGGGCATCAGAGAGTTGAAGTGTTTGACCACATCCTGGGATGGCTAATTACTTTCATGTTTCTTCAGGCTCTGTGGAACAGGCTGATTGGCAGCTTGGGCCTTGCAAGATGCTGGAAAGGCAGAAAATTATGTCTGGAAAAATTTTAGATCCTGGTGATTGAGGCAGGAGAGTCCCAAGATGGAAGATGGAGGTTTTTTTTGGGGGGGTGGAGGAGGGAATTTTCCAGGGGAATTTCCTAGGTATTCCTGAGACCAGGAATGATAAGGGAAGAATTAGATGATACTTATTCTGGGCGAGTCTGGTCTGTTTAGATAAGTCCAAATTGCTCCCTGGAGCTTATGAAAAAATGTTTGAAAAGAAATAAATTTTATGAGGTTGAGTTGTTCGGGGAGAGTATCTAAGCCTTGTCCAGGTGCATGTTGACTCATTGCCAGGTGACTGGAGCGTATGTTATGATTTCCAATACTGTACTGTACATAGGAGGTGTGCTGCCTTCTCCTCATTTGTATGTTTACCATATACTTTGATATTTGAAATGTTATGCACTGGAAAGGCCACTTATATTTCTAGGACAGATTGGATTTTATGCAACCTTTTTCCTTGAATTAACAGCAATAAAAAATTTTTAAAAAAAGAAATAAATTTTAGACATATTAAAAGCTTATGATTACGATGGTATAGTGTTGGAATAGAAGACGGTGGGGAGGAGGGAGGAACAGAATGGGGGGAATTATTAGTGGAGAGGAGGGAGGAAAAGAAGGGGGATTTATTGGTAAGGGGAATTATTAGACTCCTCAGTGTTTACCTGAAGCAAATCTTAAGGCACTTGTTCTCCTTAGCATCATGGTGTCACCTTAGCATCCAGGAGACACTGCTGCAGTCAGTGACAAACCTGTTATGTTAAAGTCTGTTTTGTGACTCTTTTGGAGTCTGGGGCTGTGAAAGTCCCCAAACTTGTTATTTTTTTTCTTTCTTTTGGCAGTCCTTGTACTTCTGGCTCTATGTTTAATGATGGTCCCTGTAATAACAGCTGAGTGGTTAACTGGAAATTTAAGCATGACATTGGAGATATAGAGAAGTTGGTAAAGCAGATAGGAGAAAGAGGAAGAGGGAGAGTATATGGAGTTTTTGGCACAGGAGAGTCGAGTATGGTGATGAGACTTTTATTCTTCTGGAACTGGAGAAAAAATGGCTGGTCTTGGTGTCCTCTGGAACTTAAGGGAGCAGGGCCCTGTTTGAGTTACCGTATACAAGGGGGTATCTTGAGCTGAAAGAGTAAAAGGTTTAAGGTGAGACAGGTGGATTCAATGAGAGAGTCCCTCGAGCTTGGCAGCTGTGGGAGTTACAAGAATTACTTTAAAGGGGCCATGCCATTTAGGGGAAAGGGGTGAGGGGTGTTGGTCTGGGGGAGAGAATAGTACCTGATCCCCTGTTTTAATCAGCTGTGGGCATAAATTGGCACATGGTTGAGGTAATGAGTAGTCAGTAAAATCCCATAAGAGGGAGTAAAGATGGGATAACGGCGGATTAAGCAGGTGATCATGAAGGGGAGAGGTTTTAGGTGAGAGGCCAGGGGTTAAAGCCGGCCACCCATACATGAGTTCAAAGGGCGAGATGGAAAGGGGGCTTTTGGGGAGAGCCCTAAGCCTAAGAAGGGCCAGAGGCAAAAGTTTTACTCAGTCAAGGTGAAGCTCCTGTGACATCTTAACAAGAACATTTTTAAAGAGATGGTTATTTTGTTATAGCTTCCCTGAATACTGAGGATGGTATGGGATATGAAAATGCCAGGGAATGTTAAGAGCCGTAGATAATGTTTAAGAGATCTGGGAGGTAAACTCTGGGCCATTATCCGACTGAAGGGAGGTTGGGATTCCAAACTGGGGAATGATTTCTCGGAGAAGAACATCGGAAACTGTCTGGGCCCTCTTGTTAGTGGTGGGAAACGCTTCAATCCACCCAGCCATGGTGTCCACCAAAAGCAGGAGATATTTAGCTCTTCTGACTGTGGGCATATGAGTAAAATCCAGCTGCCGGTCAATTCCTGGAAGGGAGCCCCTGGCTTGGTGAGTGGGAAAATATGATATTTGGTCTTGGGATCTGACTTTTGACAGATTTTATAAGAGGCAGCTTTTAAGAACTCTAAGTCCTCGGGGACGGGTGGGTGGGAGGCGAGTCCTCGGGGACGGGTGGGTGGGAGGCGAGTCCTCGGGGACGGGTGGGCGGGAGGCGAGTCCTCGGGGACGGGTGGGTGGGAGGCGAGTCCTCGGGGATGGGTGGGCGGGAGGCGACCTTGACAAAAGGAAACCGAGCTTTGCTGTTAGAATAAAAGAGCTGATGCAGGTGGACAGAATTTGCCGGGTGTCAGGGGGGTGTCTGTGAGAATGTATGAACCCCTTGAGGTGACTGAGACGGATTTGGGCTCTGGAATGCTGCTGTTCTAGCTCCGTGGTCAGCCCAGTTATTTCCCTTGGAAATAATGGAACTGTTGGTCTGATTAGACAGACAGGGAATAATTCCTATAGTTTTGGGAAGATGGGAGGCTTTTAACAAGTCCATAATGTTACCTGAGTTAGATATGGATCCACCTTTCGTCATAAGATGCCCATGCTCCTTCCAGATAGCTGTGTGCGACAGGAGGATAGGAAAGGCATACTTGAAGTCTGTGTAAACATTTAACGATTGTCCCTTTGCTAACTGGAAGGCACTGTGATTAGTGGTATGGGCAGGGAGTGCCTGTGCCTCTATCACCCCAGTATCTGATACTATGGCATAGCCTGCTCTACGGGTCCCCTCACAATAAAAGGAGCTGCCATCTGTGTACCAAATATAAGTGGCCTGGGACAGTTTGCCATCCTGTATATGTGAGGGGTGGGGCAGTAGATCCTCTAAGGTATCTATACAGGAATGAGATGGGGAATAATTAATGTTAGGTTGAGGTAGGAGATTTGAGATATTAAGGGGTAGACAGCATTGGAAAGTGAGTGTGGCATCTTCTACTAGTGCCACCTGGAGGGAAAGAACTCGGGAAGGGGGTAAGGTTTGTAAGCCTTTGTAAGTTAAGAGGTGGGACAGATTGTGGTGGGAGAAGACAGTGGCAGGTGACCCAAGGGTTAGTTTCTTTGACTCACAAATAAGAAACTCAGTTGCTGCTAAAGCACGTATGCAAGGTGCCCAACCCTGAGTGGTGAGGTTCAGCTTCTTTGACAGGTATGCTACAGGTGCAAAGGAAGGTCCCAGCTGATGTCCTAGGACCCCAAAGGCATATCCTTCCTTCTCTGTTACATAAAGGAAGACAGGACGAGTTAAATCTGGCAGATGAAGAGCTGTAGCCTGGATAAGGGCCTGGTGGAGTCTCTGGAAGGGTTTAGTAGTGGGATGGAGAAGGGGCTTGTGCTCAGGAGCTGCCTCATATAAGGTGCTGGTGAGGAGAGAAAGAGGGGATCCAGGAATGCAGGAAGCCAGCTATTCTTAGGAACGATAAAATCTCTTCTTTTGTAGAAGGAACTAGGGTAATAGCTTTTTGGGTTGGGGGTAATAGTTAATCCCAAGTAAATGACCTGAGAAGTAGACAGTTGGACGTTAGAAGGTGAGACTCTATAGCCCTTTTTGGACAGGAAATTTAAAAGAGCGGAGGTATTAGTTTTGCTGATCTCCAAGGATGGGCTGCAAAGTAAAATGTCATCCACATACTGTATGAGCTTAGACTTAGGGAGAGACAGTGAGAGGAGGTCAGAAGCGAAAGCCTGGCCAAACAGGTGTGGGCTGCCCTGGAATCCCTGGGGAAGGACAGTCCAGGTGAGCTGTGTGGAGAGGTGAGTGTCAGGGCCAGTCCAGGTGAAGGTAAAGATTATTTTGAGATTGAGAGCTGAGAGGAATAGAGAAAAAAGCATCCTTGAGATCTAGAACTGAGAAGAGGGAGGTTCCTGGAGGAATAGTAGAAAGAAGTGTGTAAGGGTTAGGCACTGCAGGATTAAGAGGGACCACTGCGGAGTTAATGAGCCGGAGGTCTTGAACCAGGCAATAGGTTCCATTAGGTTTTTAAACAGCAAGGGATGTTAAAGGGAGAAGAGGTGGAGGGAAGTAGCTTTTTTCTTAGAAGGTCAGAGATAAAAAGGCTTAAGTCCCCTAAGGCTCTGGAGAGAGAGGGGGTACTGAGCTTGGGTAATGCACTTAGTAGGATCTTGTAATTGTATAGCAATGGGGGAATGGTATTTAGCAATAGAGGGGTTTTGGGTGTCCCAGACTTGGGGGTCTACCTGAGAGGCTGGTAGAGGAAAAGACACATTGGAGCTGGGAGGTTGGGAGGCTAGAAGGAGGAGGAGGGGAGCTGTGGGCAAGTCTGGGGTAAGGTGAATGGAAGGAGCAAACGAAATGGAAGCTCCTACTTTTGCTAAAAAATCTCTTTCTATAAGAGGTACTGGGCAGGTAGGCATGACTAAAAGTGAATGAGTGAGATAAATACCCCTAAAAACAGTTAAGTGGCTAGCATGTGACAGTGATGATTGCGGGCTTTGTCATTCCTTGCATGGTACACCTTAAAAGCCAACTCTAAGACTTCTGCCTGTGGGGTCAAGGGGCCTTTCTCCAAACATCTAAGGTTAGCCTTAATGTCAGGGTAGCACTGAGAAAAAAAATGAGTCATGAGTAACTGTCTGCCTTCCATGGTTTCAGGATGTAAGTTAGTATATTGTAACAGAGCTTTAGTGAGGCGTTCCAAAAATGCAGAAGGATTTTCCTTCCTATCTTGAATGTCCTCTGAGAGCTTAGTATAGTTTACTGGCTTGAGGGCAGCTTTACAGTGACCTGCCAAAGCAAGTCAAAACTGGTACCTAGCTAAATTTTAACCTGGGGTGTTATAATCCCAATGTGGTACCTGCTGAGGGTGGGGGACAACCTCTGCCCCTGGGGGGTGTTGTATAAGTTTGGTGAACCTCATCTGCCTGTAGTCTGGCCTGCTCCCAAAGTTGCCTGCACTCTTCAGGAAATAGGTTATTAGATAGGATCATATAGATATCATGAATGGTGAGATTAGGCTGGGCAGTAGTGGCACACACTTTAATCCCAGCACTCAGGAGGCAGAGGCAGGTGGATCTTTGTGAGTTTGAGGCCAGCCTGATCTATAAGAGCTAGTTCCAGGACATGCTCCAAAGCTACAGAGAAACCTGGTCTCGAAAAACAAAACAAAAAAAACAAAAAAAAAGGGCTGGGTATAAGGTATTAGAATTGCTTTATGAAAGAGGTAGAATTAGACGTATAGGACCCTAGTTTTTGTTCTATATGGGAGAGTTCTGAGAGGGAGAAGGGGCCATGTACCCTAACCAGTTCATCTATGCCGGCGGCCATCTCTTGCAACGGGAGAACTGCAGCCGGCTTGACTTGGACAGGGTTGGGTTCCATAGCAGCATGTGAGCGTGTGAGAGGAGGGGTAAAGGTGGGTGCTAGAGCCAGGCGGCTGCTGCGGCCTGGAAGTGGAGAGTAGGAATGATCCAGTGGGGTTGATGGGGTAGTTAGTGGTCAGGGAGCTGAAGAGGGCAGTGGAGCCTGCACAGCGTGGGTGCGAGCGGAGAGAAGTGGTGAGGCAGGCAGCGAGCTGGCGGGAGGGAAGAAGTGGAAGTATCTATCTGCTGAGGTTGGAAATGTGTGGGTTCATTAGTGGGGTCCAGAGTGGGAGCTGGAGAAGCAGAAGTAGATGCCCACTGAGGTCAGAAAGGTGGGGGTTCATTAGCTGGGTCCAGAGCAGAAATGGAGGGTTCTTCCAGCTCAGATGGCATAACCAGAAACATGTGAGCAGATGAAAAACTTGCAAGAACAGAGGATTTAGGCTTAGAGTTTAGATTGTAAAAGGTTTGGATATAAGGAAACTCCTTCCATTTGCCTGTGTGCTGACAGTAGTTAGAAAGCTCCTGTAGAATACTGGGATCAAAGGGATGAGCTGTGGTGTGGCTGAGCATGCATAAGGCCCTGGGATCAGTTCCCAACACCACGAGAAATAGAGTGGTAAGGCTGGTAAATATTAGTGATGGCTAACCAAAATAAAAC
>PVIU01019295.1:0-36768 GCA_004026605.1 Ondatra zibethicus
CAAACAAACAAAAAAATGAATGTGTACTACTCTTGCGGAGGATCTGAATTTGGTTCCCAGATATATCTGGCAACTCACAACTAATCATAACAATAGCTCCAGATGATCCAATACTTCTGGACTCCTCAGACACTCGTAGACATATACACATAGCTCTACACACACACACACACACACACACACACACACACACACACACACACACACACGGTACAAAAAAAAGCTTTATTTTATTCTATTTTTTATTTTTTGCTTTTTTTATTGATATTTATTGAGCTCTACATTTTTCTCTGCTCCCCTCCCTGTCTCTCCCCTCCCCTTTCAATCCTCCCCCAAGGTCCCCATGCTCCCAATTTACTCAGATCTTGTCTTTTTCTACTTTCTACTTCCCATGTAGATTATATCTATGTAAGTCTCTCTTAGTGTCCTCATTGTTGTCTAGGTTCTCTGGGATTGTGGTTTGTAGGCTGGCTTTCTTTGCTTTATGTTTAAAAACCACTTATGAGTGAGTACACGTGATAATTGTCTTTCTGTGTCTGGGTTACCTCACTCAAAATAATGTTTTCTAGCTCCATCCATTTTCCTTCAAAATTCAAGCTGTTGTTATTTTTTTCTGCTGTGTAGTACTCCATTGTGCAAATGTACCACATTTTTCTTATCCATTCTTCGGTCGAGGGGCATTTAGGTTGTTTCCAGGTTCTGGCTATGACAAACAAAGCTGCTATGAACATAGTTGAGCACATGTCCTTGTGGCACGATTGACCATCCTTTGAATATATACCCAAAAGTGGTATTACTGGGTCTTGAGGAAGGTTGTTTCCTAATTTTCTGAGAAATCGCCACACTGACATCCAAAGGGGTTATACCAGCTTGCATTCCCACCAGCAATGCAGAAGCGTTCTCTTTTCCCCATAACCTCTCCAGCATAAGTTGTCATCAGTGTTTTTGATCTTGGCCATTCTTACAGGTGTAAGATGGAATCTCAGAGTTGTTTTGATTTGCATTTCTCTGATGACTAAGGATGTTGAACATTTCCTTAAGTGTCTTTCAGATTCCTCTGTTGAGAGTTCTCTGTTTAGGTCTGTACTCCATTTTTTTTATTAGATTATGTGATCTTTTGGTGTCCAATTTCTTGAGTTCTTTGTATATTTTAGAGAACAGACCTCTGTCTGATGTGGGGTTAATGAAGATCATTTCCCATTCTGTAGGCTGTCATTTTGTCTTCTTGACTGTGTCCTTTGTTTTACAGAAGCTTTTCAGTTTCAGGAGGTCCCATTTATTAATTGTTCCTCTCAGTGTCTGTGCTGCTGGGGTTCTATTTAGGAAGTGGTTCCCTGTGCCAGTGCTTTCAAGTGTACTTCCCACTTTCTCTTCTATAAGGCTCAGTGTGACTGGCTTTATGTTGAGGTCTTTGATCCATTTGGACTTGAGTTTTATGCATGGTGATAGATTTGGGACTATTTTCATTTTTCTACATGTTGATATCCAGTTATGCTAGCACCACTTGTTAAATATGCTTTCTTTTTTCCATTTGATATTTTTTGCTTCTTTATCAAAGATCAGATGTTCGAAGATGTGTGGATTGGTATCTGGGTCTTCTATTTGGTTCCATTGGTCCTCCTGTCTGTTCTTATGCCAGTACCAGGCTGTTTTCAGTACTGTAGCTCTGTAGTAGAGTTTGAAGTCAGGGATTGTGATGCCTCCCGAAGTTCTTTTATTGCACAGGACTGTTTTGGCTATCCTGGGTTTTTTTGCTTTTCCAAATGATGTTGAGTACCATTTTTTCAAGGTCTTTGAAGAATTCTGCTGGGATTTTGATGGGGATTGTGTTGAATCTGTAGATTGCTTTTGGTAAGATTGCCATTTTTACTATGTTAATTCTGCCTACCCAAGAACTTGGAAGGTCTTTCCACTTTCTGGTGTCTTCTTCAATTTCTTTCTTCAAAGATTTAAAGTTCTTGTCATACAAGTCTTCCACTTGTTTGGTTAGAGTTACTCCGAGGTATTTTATGCTATTTGTGGCTATTGTGAAGGGTGTTGATTCTCTGATTTCTTCCCCAGCCCTTTTATCATCTGTGTACAGGAGGGCTACAGATTTTTTTGAGTTAATCTTGTATCCTGCTACATTGCTGAAAGTTTTTATGTAAACTATCATATCATCAGCAAACAGTGAGAGTTTGACTTCTTTTCCAGTTTGTATCCCCTTGATCTCCCTTTGGTGTCGCATTGCTCTAGCAAGGACCTCAAGAACTATATTGAATAGGTATGGAGAGAGTGGACAACCTTGTCTTGTTCCTGATTTCAGTGGAATCGCTGGGAGTTTCTCTCCATTTAGTTTGATGTTGGCAGTTGGCTTGCTGTATATTGCCTTAATTATGTTTAGGTATGTTCCTTGTATCCCTGCTCTCTCCAAGACTTTTATCATGAAGGGATGTTGTATTTTGTCAAATGCTTTTTTGGCATCTAATGAGATGATCATGTAGTTTTCTTTTTCAGCTTGTTTATATGGTGGATTACGTTGACAGATTTTCGTATGTTGAACCATCCCTGCATCTGTGGGATGAAGCCGACTTGGTCATGGTGGATGATGGTTCTGATGTGTTCTTGGATTCTATTTGCTAGTATTTTATTTAGTATTTTTACATCAATGTTCATGAGTAAGATTGGTCTGTAATTCTCTTTCTTAGTATTGTGTTTCTGTGGTTTGGGTATCAGGGTAATTGTAGCCTCATAAAACAGTTTGGCAATGTTCCCTCTGTTTCTATTGTGTGGAATAATTTGAGGAGTATTGGTATTAGTTCTTTGAAAGTCTTGTAGAATTCTGAGCTGAAACCATCTGGGCCCGGGCTTTAAAAAAAGGTTTTTAAAAAAGATGATACCTGACAGGCAGCACTAGTAAATTACAAGTTCTATAAATAATACCCAGTATTTACATGTTGTTTTAGAGTTCAAAAATGTCTTTGCATTTATCATCTTTCTTAATTCTCATACAAATTGTGTGACACTCTGACTCAAAGATGAAAGATGTGGAATAGTTCGTCCAATGACTCACAGTTGGTCCTTGGTATAGACAGGACCGAAATCCAAGGTTTGAGTCTATTGGAAATGCTAGCTTGCTTAGTTTTCCTTAAGGAATTTATAGATATCATCTAATGCTTTGAAAATACTCTTGTAGACCTGATGGTGCTAGAGGGGCAGTTATTGCACATAGCTGAGCAAAGCACAGGATTATTACATACAGGTGGACAAGGAGACAGGTTTAGCTCTCTGAAGGGTCACAGTTTCAGTCAGTAGACATGGTGTGTGTATGAGAGAGCGATAGTGAGACATTTTCTGTATACACTGTCAACAATCACAGTCAAACCAGTAGAAAGTTTTGCCATCTCTCTGAGCTTACCCCTGAGAAGACCTGCCTCCTATGGTTCTAAGGAATTGCGGTTCTTGACATGGTCATCCCCATGTCAGCAAGACACATTCCCTAAGGATTTTACTTGCTCCCATTAGCTAGGCAAGAATAGGAACTTCACATAGGCAGTTTCAAGCCAGGGACCAGCCAGGATTGCTGGCACTCGCGAGAATCTTGAAGGAACAAGGTGCAGTCGGTCCTTATAGCCTTCACAAGTAAAGTGACATAAGCAGAACCTTGACTTCATGTCTCTAGTCTCTGAGACTGTAAGGAGAACACATTGTCAGAACCTTGATCTCATGTCTCTAGTCTCTGAGACTGTAAGGAGAACACATTGTCAGAGCCTTGACCTCATGTCTCTAGTCTCTGAGGCTGTAAGGAGAACACATTTCAGAGCCTTGACCTCATGTCTCTAGTCTCTGAGACTGTAAGGAGAACACATTGTCAGAGCCTTGATCTCATGTCTCTAGTCTCTGAGGCTGTAAGGAGAACAAATTTTCAGAACCTTGACCTCATGTCTCTAGTCTCTGAGACTGTAAGGAGAACACATTTTCTGCATCACATATTTTGTCATTTACTGAACTGAAATGGTCTATGCTGGATTGGCAAAAATTGTAAACGGTGAATTAGCCAAGATGGTCCAGAGGTCTTACACACTCCTTCATTCTCTTTGAGATTGCTCTAGTCTTGTCCTTCCTAACGCCACCTCCCACACAGTGACACCTCTTTCCTAGGTCCCTCTTCCCTGTTCTTCTTACCTCTTTGTTATTGTTTCTCTCATATGAAAGAGACAAATTTTTCTCTCATCTAGCAGTTCATTGGCTTCACTCCTTTTGTAGTCTGTTATAGTGCGAATCCAGCCTTGTCTTGTTTGCACAGGCATGCTGCAGTTGTCCTGGGGCTGGAGCTTTCTTGCCACTTTTGTATCTTCATATTACCTACCAGGAATTCTCATTTATAACACCTGCTATTTGTTGAGTCTCTGTTTTCCCAATCCCACGCCTATAGTTTTTTTTCTAGCCTCTCACTAAGCAGTGTTCAAAATCCTTTTCTTTATTTTTCTTTTTGAGACAGAATCTTGTTAAATTGCTGCTCTTGAGTGTGTTCTGTAACTGAAATCAGTTTTGATCTTGCAATTTTTTTTTGTCTTAGCCTCCAGCAGGCATCTCCATACCTTGTACATTTTCTTTTCAGTGGTAAGGATTAAATCTAGGTCCCAGTGAATAATGAGTAATTCTGCCTATGTAGATATATCTGCCTATGAGATATGCCCCAGTCAAAGTATTTTTAGCTTTGGCAATTTACAGTGAAAGTTGATTGAAGTTGTCTTTAATAGTATGCCCTCCAAGGGAAGAAGGGGTTATAGAACTGCCCCTGAACTGGGAGTCCAAATGTGAGCTCTGCCCTGAATCTGACGTGAAGTTATACCTGTAGAGATCATCTGTTGTTTGTGTGTCTGAGGGTCATTTCCCCTTTCAGTACTGGGCTCTAGGCTCCTCCCTGGCACTCAGGCTTTGGACAGAACCCATTTCATCCCTGACTCCAAGGATGAGCAGTCAAGTCATACCTTGCTAATAAGAGCACCAAACTCTCTAACCACAGAGATAGGTTTAGGTATGAGTGCTGTGGGTCAATGGTTTGTACCCTGTCAATTGTATTTTAATAAAATGCTGATTGGCCAGTAGCCAGGCAGGAAGTAAAGGCAGGGCAATGAGAACTCTGTGAGAGGAAAGCTCAGTCTGGAGTCGTGACCCAGCTGCAGAGGAAGCAACATGTGACTGCCTTGCTGAAAAAGGTACCAAGCCACGTGACTAACACAGACAAGAATTATGGGCTAATATAATTTATAAGAGTTAGTAAGAAGTCTGAGCTAATAGGTCAATCAGTTTATATTTAATGTAGACTTCTGTGTGTTTATTTGGGACTAAATGACTGTGGGACCTGGTGAGAAGAAACCTCTGTCAACATATGAACTTCCAATCCTAGTTTGAACCTGCCATTCTAATTTTTGATCCTAATTTTTAGAGCAAAGATTTGTCCTTTTTTGCATTGGATATGATTTTGGGAGTGTATAAGGCTGGGTCAATAAGAGAAATCAAAGCAAACGTGATAAGAAACCAACTCTTTTGAATTTCTAAGAGCTATTCATTTCAAAACCTATACTTCTCAAATATGTGCATTAGTAAGTTGTTTTTCCTCACACGGGTGTGTGTAATTTAGACAAGCTGAAGTGAACCTCTGCTTCCTCATCTTTACAATGAGCACTCTGAGTTCTTTTTTTTTTCTGACATTTCTTAAATTAGGCTGTATTAAAAGTAGAGTACAAAATATCTTGGAATTCAGATGATTTGTTATAAGGTTTATCTTATCCCGTAATAGGCAACTCCTAAAGAAAAGTTAGTTTCAACAGAGGTAAGAGATTTTTTTTAAGTTAGAACAAGTCTCATGTGCTATACAGACTGTTTATTCAAATTCTGAGGTCTCTAAGTGCTCCTCCACGCTTTCAGCCATTAGCAGCCCAAACCAATTGCTCCTGTCATACCAGTGCCTGCTGTCTGAAGTGGTTGCCACTTTGTTCTTTGACTGCCTGGCAACCTTTTTCTTTTGCCTCCTTTTTTTTTGTTTGATTGAGCCTTTGGTACAAATAATTCAGCTGGGGCATATGCCCTCGTGGCATTGAACAGATGTTCATAAAGTTGCTTTGCCTCAGGACACATGCTCAGGAGGCTTTCTGCAGAAGTGGATGCTAGCAGTTGCTGGGAGAGTCCGTGCACCAGGCTTCCACTGTACAACTGAGTTAGGTCTGGCTCTGGGAGAGGAGTGGACAGCAGCTGGTTGAGATACAGCCCCATCTGGAGGCAGCACTGCCACTGACAGAAGGCGTGAGCTGCATCTAAATCCAGTCTTGCACCTGGCTGCATGGGCGCCTTCACCCGTTGTAACTCTTCATACAGCACCTTGGCACCAACTGCCCGTGGATCTTCCTCACCTTTCACAATTGGCAGGAAGCAAGGCACTGAGCCTGCCTTGGCGCAGGGTCCATATTTCCAGGGCAGTTGATGATGGCGTGCAAGGGCTCCATCAGCATCCCCAGCAGTAAGGCCTGCAGATGATGGAGCTTCGCCTTGGCCTCTGGACTGCAACCAGTAACAAGTGACCGCAATGGGCAACTTCAGCAAAGGAGGGATGGCCTCCAGGACAACTTGTTTGACCTTTAGGGCTTCTAACAGAAGTATCTGCCGCGTAGCCAAGGGGAGCGGCATGAGTCTAACCAGTGTCCATCTTGTGCTGGAGAAGCATGGCGTCTCGCACTCTGAGTTCTTAAGCAATAGATTTACCTTTTTCTTAATAAATTTTTTGAAACAATGAGATTTTTTTCCATTAGAATAATCCAGATTGGTAGTCTGGGTGTTCTTGATCTCATTGTCTTTAGAGCCAGAGTTCAGGAACGTTGCAGGTATTCATTCCAGGAATCTGAACTGTCAACCCAGCGTCATTTCACTGTCTTACCGCCAGGGGGCTGTACAAGTGCTTGATAGTGAAAACGACCCTAGTTACATTGAGTTTATTTTAGTATTTTTATTTTTAAGTGGCAACAACTGCTTAATGACTGAGATGTGACTGTAATTTATAATAAGGGAGGACTCTAGACAGATATCCGATGCAATAAAGGGAGTGGATAAAAGTAAGACACAGATTCATTGATCTTTTGCTGCAAGTAGAAATTTGGTATCTATAATGAAAAAAAAATCAGTAACAGTGAATGTGCTTCAGGCTTTTATGTGTCAAATAAATGGCTTGATTGCTTCAATCTGAATGATTATTTCTGTCCTTGGATGATTCTGTTGTTTAAAGAGACCACCACTGTGATTACCATCGCTGATAATAAACATTCACGGAGTGTTTTACTTTTTCTACAGTCCTAAGACTGTGTCATACACCAGACCAAAAAAGTAACCTCTTGCCTCTCGTGCTTACATAGTCCTCAGCATGTGTGCTCACGTTATGAGTCCCTGCCTCACTATGGTCTCCTAGGACAGTAGTTACAAGAAACTGATTTGTGGGCCCTGTGGAGTTGGAGTTTACCATGTTCCTATGGATAGCACTCCAAACCAACTCCTAGAAGCACAGGGAGAATGATATGGCCATGCACTGTGCAGAAGTTAGGAAGAAAAGAAGCTAAATTCAGTTGTGCTTAGAGAAAAAGCAAAGCCTCAGTTTACACCATATTCCACTAAGGAAAAGTCTTGGGGTTTGGAGTGGCAGAACAGACACAGGCTTTAATTAGTTCCTTTTTTTTTAAAAAAAAAAAAAAACCAGACAATCATTTATTCTCAGAGCACTTTAGACTATTTATTACAACTAAAATTAACTATTTCTTCAGTGATTATTCTGTGCTATAATATTCTACTGGGATATAATCAATAAAAAATGTATTTTTCAAAACTGGGAAGGTGGCTCAGTTACTAAAGTGCTTGTCTTCCAAGCACAAAGAAGATCCCCAGAACCCATGTTAAAATTCTTTTTTAAAAATGTGTGTGGTGGCATGTGTGTGCGCAATCCCTGTGCCAAGAGGCAGAAACAGGCAAATCACTGGGGCTTTCAGGCCAACTAGCTTTGCCATTTGGTGAGCTCCAACCCAGTGGAGACCTTGTTTTAAAGTGAGGTTTGCCACAAGAAAACCCACAGGATCAACTAAGCTGGGCTCATAGGGGCTCACAGAGGCTGAACCAACAATCAGGAAGCCTGCATGGGTCTAACCTCAGCCCTCTGCATGTATGTTATAGTTGTGTACCTTTATCTTCTTATAGGACTCCTTGCAGTGAAAGTGGGGGCTGTCTCTGAGTTTTTTTGACTGCTTTTGGGGCCCTTTTCTTCCTACTGGCTGCCTTGTCCAGCCTTAAGATGAGGGGCGGAGTCTAATATTACTGCAACTTGATATGCTTGGTTGATTTCCATGGAGGCCTGCCCTTTTCTGAGGAGAAGCGGGAACTGGGAGGGGAGGAGGGAGGCAAACCATGGTTGGGATGTAGTATATGAGGGAAGAGTAAATTTAAAAAAAAATTAAAAGCTCAAGGTTTACAGTGCCTGAAGAGTAACACTGAGGTTATCCCTTGATTTCCACATATGTGCACAATTGCACCTGCATACATGTACACACCCCACCCCCATTGTACCGTTGATAGTTACAGTCTCTGCACCTAGCACAGCAATATGATTTTTTGGATGGATAAAAGAAAATCTGGTAAGTTAGATGGGTGAATTAAAATCAGCCTAAGTGACTTTGCTGAGGATTTCACATGTTCTAACAGGAATGGGAAGTGGTTCAAGAGTTTGGATAGAGGAGAACCTTGGCCACCCTGGTCCAGTCTGCTGGAGAATGGACTCAGGGAGGGAAGGCTAGATGCTGGGAAGTGATTACAGATAGACTGCAGAAGCTCAGATGGGGCTGTGCTGTCATGTGAAAATGGAGCTAGAGAGAAGTGGCTTGGTATAAGAAATAGTTAATAGGTAGGTTTGGCAGGGCTTGACTGATAAGATGTGAGATGAAGGGATTGACGACACCAAAGGATGTCAACTGAGGTTCTGACTGCACAGATGTGTGTATAGAGGTCATCCTTTTCTGGAAGGAGGACTCTGAAAAAGCAGATTTTAGGGAGCGATGAGGAGTGGGTTAGGCATGTAAGTTTGAAAATCAGGTGAACATACTGTATTTCATGACTGGTCAATATCAGAACAGAAAAAAATGACTTCATTCTTTTTCTCATGATGGAGTGGTCTTTTATTTACTATACTAAGGCACCAATCATATACCACAGTAAACTTGTCATGGAAAAAGAACCTTGTGATACTGTGAACTTCCTTTAGAAGGGAAATGAACGAGGCCCAGCTTACAGGTGGGTTTGATCTTGAGTAAGAGGAGGACACCTGATTTATTATTTTAACAGAGGTGGTGGAAAAACTGGGTAAAGCTACAGAAAGTTGTATAGCTTGGATGGTGGGAAGTTAAGGCTGCATCCATCTGGTGACTTCTATTTTCTCTGTTTAGTAGGCGGGTAGGTCAGAAGAAGGATGATGGAGGGGAGCTATTTGTGGGATAGGAAAGATCTGAAATGATTGTCTTTTGACCAGACAAACATGACTTGTCGTGTGTTGGGAGCTTCCATGATGTGATAGTCTGCTCTGGTGTGCTACATTTTTTTTTCTGGCATTTTAGCAACTTGGAGATGCAGGTGGATAAACTTGTGAGCTGACCAACGTTTATTGTAGGTTTCTCACAGATGAAGAAAGATAATGAAAGGAAAATTAGATTATTGAAATCCTAGATCACAGAGTTCTAAGCAGAATATAGAGGCAGGTGAGGGACTGAGACAGTGATCATCAAATATCCAGACACATCAGGTTTCTTTGATGTTAGCTTTAATTTTTAAAATTAGAAAATTTATACCTTTCTCATTTGGTTGCTGTCAGGATTATGGGAACTGGGTATGACTGTTGTTCAGTTGGAAGGAAACACATGCTTTTCACTCTACATCATTCACAATTAAAGTATTTCAGTAAATCACAAGAATCCAAGAACCAGGAAACCATGCCTTTTTGAAATAAACCAGCCTTGTCTGCTACATTTTACTTTTCTGAGGCTCTTTGAGATTGTTACCTGTTTTCTGAAAGTATGGCATTCTTAAAAGGGTACTTGCCACCTATAAAGTCTTCACTTTAGTTGAAGAACCCTGTGAGTTTAAAAAACACAGACCATGGTAGTTGCTAATACTTACTCTGTCGCTTACTGTGTCTTGGCACCGTGATAGGGAAGGAGTTCTGAGGACAATCTAAGGAGTTCCTCAGCAATGAGTGCTTTTACTGTGTGTGTTATTTCACCCTCTCATCAGTCTTTGAAGTTATGTACTATGTCTCCCTTACTTAAAAAAAACAGCTGAAGTGAAGTTTTGGAAGGTAAGTAATACACTCAGGATGTGCAGCTAGTAAATGATGCATCCCGATTCTCTGCTGGCATTGCAGCAGTCAACAGAGTAGCGTGTTCTTTGGTCATTGTATCATTATGTCAGCTGGTGTAGTAATTATGAAGTCACATGCATATCTAAACCCTGAGAATGTGTGTCAGTCTTTAGGATTCAGAGTGACACAAGATTGTTGTGGCTTGTGAATTTGCAGCTTGGGGAGTATGCGTAGAAAATGATCTGTAAACAAGTTCCGGCTTGGAACTTGTTTTGCAGTTTTTTGATGTTCTCTTCTGTAGCAGTCTTCTCTTTTATTCCTTCATATACCCACTGGGAAATACATCATGTTTTGTGTCACATCTTTCCTAGGTGGCCGATATATTTGGAAACATGCCTGTGTTCAGAGGCATCAAAGGGCAGAAACCAGATGTAGCTGGAATCAGTACCCTGGAGAGCTCCAAGCTCTGCGCTGCTGTAGCACACGTGAACCCTGCAGTTCTTGGGCTTTCAGTGCACATCCTATGATGCCAAGCTTTATTAGAATAGATTCTTCTTTTTATTTTATTTTATTTTATTTTATTGTTTTTCAAGACAGGGTTCTTTGTGTAGCCCTGGCTCTCCTGAAACTCACTCTGTAGACCAGGCTGGCCTCAAACTCAGAGATCTGTCTGCCTCTGTCTCGTAAGTGCTGAGATTAAAGGTGTGTGCCACCACTACCCAGCAATTCTTTTTAAAGGAAAGGTCTCAGTATGTAGCCCTGGCCTCTAAATCACAGAAGTCTGCCTGCGTCTGCCTCTCCAGTGCGGGAATTAAAGGTATGCACACCAAGCTTGGCCTGACTTCTTCATTTTACATATAGAGAATAAAGACATCAAAAAAAGAATAACAAAAAAA
This sequence comes from Ondatra zibethicus, assembly GCA_004026605.1. Taxonomy (NCBI): domain Eukaryota; kingdom Metazoa; phylum Chordata; class Mammalia; order Rodentia; family Cricetidae; genus Ondatra; species Ondatra zibethicus. The sequence continues at coordinate 11,260 of PVIU01019295.1, forward strand.
TAAATGTCTTGGCAAAAAGAACATGGTAAGCTATGAGAAAAGTCAGAACAGGATCCAAGTCTTTATGCACAATTCAGTGTGAGATTATGACAATAGAGCTATTTTTGATTTTGTAATTGTCTCAATAAAGGCAGTTCAGACAATGTGGTTTTTTGAAAGTAAAAGATTCTTTATAACTTTTTAATGCTAAAAATAATTGATATTCTTTTGTGGGGCTGGGAATTGGACCCAGGACCTTCCCTACATGAGGTAGGCACTCTACCACTGAGCTCCATCCATTGTGTTCTAGATTAATGGATTTTAAAATAACTGCAGCAAGGGAATGGTGTCTTTTCTTCAGATTCCCATGGTGGCTTTTGGTGGAGGTTCTTCTTTGTTACTGAAACAGAAGCAATTGTTCCCAGTGACAAGTTGCCATATTCTGTACTTCTTGCATGGGCTCAGAGAGTACTGTCATGAGCAAAGGCATGGTATCACTTTTGTCTTCAAATTTTTGCCACTCCAGTAGATTTTACAGTATAGATAGATTCCTAAGCATCAGGACTAAAGGCCTTGGGGTTCTGTGGCCTTCCTGCTTTGTTTTCTGTGCTGTGTGCTCTGAGCTACTCTGCTTTCACCCAGTGGCTCAGCAGTCTCTGAAGCAGAAGAGCCAGGCTTGTCCTTGCATCAGTCCACTTGGAGATAGATTACCAAGCATCTTTTCTGGACCAGAGGGAATAGCCTTTAAGTAGTTCAATTACAAAGACCATCTTTTGGCACACACTCTGGACTTGCATCTGCACGAGGCTTTGTGTGTTCTGGAGGTGTCAGGATCCCACCCCTTCAGGCAGGATTTCCTCAGGCATTCATTCAGCTTCTCTAAGAAAGGAGCTTTTCAGAATTGGCTTCCGCTTGTTTCTTCTTCATTTTGTTCCTTTGTTTTGTATTTTGAAAGATAATTATGCACCTGTCAAATGCTTCAGTCACTAGTATGCTGACACATCCTTATTTAATCCTTCCATCAGTCATATGGGGCGTGTAGTATTCATAGTTTGGCTTGGATAGTCAGCAAACATTTATTGAATGTTGGTTATATGCTAAGCATAGTGCTAGAATCTCTCATTTATACACATTTGTGCAAATGTAGACACGCATGTGCATGCATACACACATAATTTTTAAGGATTCAGTTTTTCTGAAAGATTATTACCCACATTTTATAGAAAAGAAACTAGAGATTTAAAGAGCTTAAATAACACGTGTTGTATTTATTCCTGGTTTCGGTACTTACCACCTGATTAGAACTGTGCCGAGCATAGCAGGAATGTTTATTACACACCACAATTCATGCAGTACCTGAGGGAGGCACACTTTTAGAAGATGGACTAGAACTTAAGTAGCTGTTAAGCTTTCATTCTCGGTTATCTTCCAAGGGCAAGAGTTATAAGTTGAAAGAGAGAGCAAAAAGATGCAAAATTGTAATGGGGCAGAAAAGTTAGCCGATCTGTAGAGGGTAGAGCCTGAACTGAGGGACCTGGAGCTGCTCTAGCCCTGGCCCCGTGGCTAGCATAATAGAGTTGGGTTAGATGGGCTGATCAGTGGGAGGGCAGAATAGTGGCAGGAAAAGAAGTTAAGGCTGTTCTAATCAAGATTACCTGTAGCTGCCAGGCCTGGTCATGTCTTCCTTCTTTGGAAAAAGAGGGGGAAAAGATTAATTTTATTCCAAAGAGTTGTAGCATAACCATGATTATTAGTATTGAACTTGTAGTTCAGCCTTCCAATAAGTGGTAGGTTAAAGGATTTGAACATACAGCCAGTACACTTACTTTCCTTTGACCCCAAAAGGCAGCTTTGAATTTGTTGCTGTTAGATTATGGGCCTATCCCTTTAAGATGCTGGTCATTCCAAAGACCAGAATCCCATATCCTGAAGAAGTCAGACAATAGCTCCCCTCCTCACTCCTAACCTGTGCAGCTCTGTCTGAGATAGAGTTTGGGGTCTTAAGAGCTGGACCCTGGTGTGGGAAGTGCTTGTGTTGCTTTTATTGGTTAGTGAATAAAGAAGCAGGTCAGAATAGAGCTAGGCGGGGGTGGGGGTGGGGGTGGGGGGAACTAAACTGCTGCCGCAGGAGATAGATGCTAGATACCGGAAGGAACCTTCCCGGTAGGCCACAACCACGTGACAATACACAGATTAATAGAAATGGGTTAATTTAAGATCTAAGAGCTAGCTAGAAATACTCTTAGCTACTGGCCAAACAGTATTGCAAGTACTATAGTTTCTGTGTGATTATTTTGGGTCTGAGCAGCTGGGAATGAATCAGCAGCCTCTGCCAACAGGCCCCAAACTAGACCCCACCACTGAGATGAACCAAAAAGAGGAGCCATTCTTGTGAGTTTTAGAGTTCTCAGTTTATGGTCCCCCACAGTACCTGGCTCCTTCATTCTCCTCTGTTACTCAAGCTATTCCAGACTGAGTCCTGTGGTGTAAAACTTCCCACAAGTCTCCAAAAACTTACCGAAGTCACATACCCCCTTTATTCCTGGGGTTTCCCTGAGAGCTCTCTTCTCTGCCTCCCCCGCCAGTGTCATCTTGTCCACAACAGTTCTTCTTTTCATACTCTTACTTTAAGCTTTTTCTAAAGCGCCTCTCCAGGGTTTAAAGGGAGCCTCTTTTCTTTTAAGGCCCTTGTATGCTATTTTTAATACAGTGTTCTTTTCCTTCTAATGCTTTCCCACTGCAAGGCTGGATCGTGGTCTTGAAGTGCCTTCTCCTAATACAGCTAATTCCTGAAGAGCAATTATATGTCAGCGCCTCTCAGGAATCAACAACCAGGCTGCTCCTTTTCCTTTAACATATGCTCGTCTGAAGACAGCTTCTGTTTTCAGCACACTCCACATTCATGGTTTCCATCGTACTCTACAATCCACCTATCATGCCCAGTAGACAGATGAAGAGACAAAGGTAAACAACCGTACGTGGTTGGACATTGGTTACATTAGAGCTGGGAATTGGGTTCTGATCAAGCCTTCTTTCTTATTTACATCTTTTAAACAGATGGCTAAAAAGGGAATCAGAACTCAGATTCCCCAGAGTGAATGTCAGCTCTTCCAGTTATTAACCTTAATGTGTCTCTGGTTTAAGATGATAGTAATTTGCTTCTTTTCCTGACAGTGATTGGTCCATCTCAAGAAAATGGTTCCTTCTGATGCTGGATAATTCTCCTCATTTAGTCCCACTTACTCCACTCTCAGCCCTCTGATAGCACTGAGCATTACCTTGCCAGCACCCCAGTGAATAAATCAGATAAAAGCACCAGGGTCAGGGGTGGAGGTGAAGACAGTGCTGGATAGGGAAAGACAGATTAAAACCCCAAAGTGGATGCGAGTGCTGGAGATCCATTTGGTATGGCTTCTCCTGACCCAGGTAGAGGTTCTGTTGGGATGTAATCAGTGCTGAGCACCCCCGTAGGAGGAGTACTCATCTTTACCAGCACCCACTCAGCTCTCTGAGAGGTTCTTGTTCAGTCCCACAGTAGCCCTGACTACTTCTCACATTTCAGAGCAGCTCTAAGGGCATTAATAATTGGCTCCAAACTGGATCCCACCACTGAGACGGACCAAAATCTACCTCTCTGGTTACAAGCAGCACCAAAGTGTGTTGCCTAAGTAATTCCTCAGTAGTGTGGTTAAACCTGAGAGTGAAAATACAGGTAACAACTCTAACTTCAATGAAGTAGTTAGCTGTTACTTCTAGACCTGCACTGTACACAGTTGAATGTGAAAATTATTCATTTTTCCTGCATTCATCTAAGAACTGAGATTCTAGAACAGACAACTTGGGATGGCTTATCTTGGTTGTCTGTCAAACCCGGAAAGAGCAAACCTCAGCTGAAGAATTGCCTTCATCAGATTGGCCTGTAGGTGTGTCTGTGGGACACTGTCTTGATTGCTAATTGACCTAAGAGGGCCTAGCCCATTGTGGGCACTGCCACCCCTCGGCAGATAGAGCTGAGCTATATAAGAAAGGCAGCTGAACATGATCCTGGAAGCAAGCCAGTAAGACATTCCTCTCTGGTCTCTGCTTCAGTTCTTGCCTCCAGGGTCCTACCTCAAGCTCTTGCCCTGGCTTCCCTTGATGATGGGTTTTAATGTGTAAGCTGAAATAAACCCTTTCCTCCCAGCTTGCTTTCAGTTATGATGTTTATCGTAACAACAGAAAGCAAACTAATTCTAGTACTCTGAAGTTTGGAAAGACAGATCTAAGAAGTCACAACTGAGAGCTGCTTCTCAGAGCAGGATATCCTAGTTGTAAACTGGCAAGAACATTTGAATGTGCATTTTGGTTAGAACTAACTGCTGGAGTCTCAGTGTAGGGCCAAGGTGAGAAATTCTTGTGATTACTGTCTTCAGAAGAGCTTCAGGTTTCATTGGTATGACCCCTAGAAACCCAATCAAAATTAAAAACGTATGTGTCAGGTGTTAATAAAACAAATATGACTGAGATGGTTCTAGTGTCCATAGCATGCAAGGAACTTTTAGAACTCAACCGTAAACAGCAACCAAGTCTTTAAAAATACAGAGGAACTGAATAACCATCTCTCCCAAGAACACGTAGAAATGGTGACAAGCTGCTGAACAGTGTAAGGGACCAAAGCTGTGAGATACAACTTGATGGTCACTAGGACAAGTGTGATCAAATGGACAATCACAGATAGCTCAGTTGGTAAAGTTCTTGTTGCACAGGGACCTGAGTTTGATCCTCAGGACTGTGTTAAAGAGAAACAGCAGCAATAGCGAAACAAATACCATCCCCCAAACTAGAGCATTGTGGCATGCTCTTGTAATCCCAGCGCTGGTAGGTAAAGACAGGAGGATCTCTGATGCTTTAGAGAAGCTGGTGAATAAGCAAGCCCAGGTCCTAGTGAGGGACTCTGAAGAATAACAGCTGAGGTTCACCTCTGGCCTCTACATGCATGTGTACTTGTGAAGACACACAAAAGCCATGAAAAGTGCTGGTAGGGATGTGGGGAATTTGGAACCCTTTATACTTCTATGGGAAATGTAGACTGGTATATGTGGGACTTGTTACACCACTGTGGGGAATATAGAATAGTGTACTTGAGGCCTTTTATTTTACTGTTGGGAATATATGTACTTGGGGAAAGTGACAGTTCCTTGAAAGATTGATTATGCATGAGATTACTATTAGCTGACAATTCTACTAGCTAGAAAATGTAAAACACTTGTTCATACACAGCTTACAAATGTTCAAGGCAGCATTCTTCATTTAGTCAAAAAGTAGAAACAATCCAAATGTCTGTCTATAGGAATGGATACACAGAATTTGGTGTAGCTGTACATGACAGTGCCAGTCATCAATGAAAGGGATTAAAATTCTACAAGATGGATAAACTTTGAAATCATTACACTAAGTGAAAGAAGCCAGTAACTAAAAACCTCCTATTATATAATTTCATTTACACACAATTAAATGTCCAAAAGGCAACTCTGTGGTTTTGGGGGACCTGGAGTGCAGTGGATACGTGGTTTCTGTTTTAGGCAGAAAAAATGGTCTAGAATTATGTAATGATGAATATAGCAAAAACCTCTGTATTATGTTCATGTGCTATTGTATGTGAATGATATCTCAGTAAAAATAAGAAAACTAAGCCTGAATAAACCATGCACTTTAGTTCGTAATGAATCAGTTTAATCACTGATTTGTGACAAATTTACTTAAAAAATTAACAGGAATCTGGGTTTGAGACTAATAAAAGCTGTGTGCTACATTTACATTTTGTAAATTTAAAATTTACAAAATTTACAAAATCTTAAATAATAAAGTTTAGTCTTACAAAAATGAACGTAATTGTTTCAACACCAGAAGTAAACAAAAACAAAATGTTGATGGGGAAAACAGAGAATTAGAGTGATTTGTTCTAGAAAATAAAAAGTGAGCATGAAAACTATATAATCAGATTACAAAGGATGAACTTAATGTTTACTAAAATCTTTTGGAGGCATTGCTAGAAAATCTAGCCACATCTATGCCTTCTGGCCTCCTATCGTTAGGGAGGTGGCAAGTGTACAATATGCTCTGACTGGTGAGAGGCAAGGTAGAAGGAATGTGAAAGCACTGAACTTGGACTGCTAAGTTCCAGTTTTGATTCTGCCTCAAAATCACTTATCCCCATTCTTCACCAACCCTTATTGAGGATTGCATCCATGGCCTCATATGTACTAGCTGCATCCTCAGACCCTGTTTTCTTTTTAAAAAGCCAAAGAATTGTTTATTGTTGTTTTTAACCATATTGCCATATTATTGGCTTAAAATTATTTTTAATCATTTAACTTTAGAAAAATCACTGCATCTCAGGTCCTTAGATTCCCCAGTTTTACAGTGAGAATGTTGGCCTAAGTGATCCTTCAGTCCTTCCACTGTTAACATTATGTGGTGTAGTAAGTGGAGGCTGATAAACTTTACATAGAGCTCCAGATATGTAATAGAAGTATCAAGAATTACAACCATATTCATAACTTGAGCCCAGAAAATCAATATTTTCTCCTAGGCAACACTTCTGTGGTGATTGCCTCATCTCTTAGCTCTTCACACATGGTCAGATAGATTCTTAATCTCCTAGATAGATTCAAGTCATGGTCTTTGTAGCTTTAGAATATCAAAGCTGATAAGAAGGCACAGAGATACAACATGAGGATCAATTGCATTTGGTGTTGGTGGTGCTCTGCAAGTTGTTAGAAATCCAGCGAGTATCTGCTTGGCTCCTTCATGGTGTTATACATGAAAGCTCACAAAGCTGATAGAAGGGATGCTTCTCTACAGCATTTATATTTATAAGTTCCAGACTCCCTTGAGAGAGAGAGGGAGAGGAGGGAGGAGAAAAAGATGAATGAATGCTTTCTTGACTCCTATACATCTGTGCCAAACTCCATCTCTTTATCATCCCTGCAATTCTAAAGTTGTCTTTAAATGTCTTAAATTAAAAATTAAACTCAAATGTACTAAGTATATTTGGTTATACTTAATACTTGGTATCCCTGTATGTGTGTGGTTTATGTGTGGTACATGCCCTTGAGTGTATGGTGCGCATGCAGAGGCCTTGAGGCATTATCTCTCATTGCACTGTTTTGGCTAGGCTGTGTTGACCCCTTTGCAAGCTCTTGGGATTGGCCTGTTTTGGGTTCCCAATGCCTGGTTTTCCACCTGGGTGCTAGGAATTTGAACTGCAGCCCTCATGTGTGCCGAGCAACCTCTCTTATTCACTGAGCCATCTTCCCAGTTTCATATTCTTGTGTTTATAGAACCGTTTGAAGATCTACCTTTCCCGTCTGAAAATATCCTTGTGCCACTCTTGAATTTTACTAACAGGTTTCTGGTAGCACAACTTTAGGCTGGAAGTCATTTTCTCTTAGAACACTGACAGCATCACTCTGTTTCCTTTCGGCATCCAGCGTTGGCCCTGGAAGTTGGAGACCACTTGGTACCTGATCTTTTAAATATGAACTCTTCCCATTCATTTACCTGAAAGTAGTTAGACTTTTCTCTCTGGCTTGCTCTTCTTAAATTTATGATGATGACTCCCTCCCCCTGTATTTTGACAATATTTTTTCAGCATTTTTCCCCTGATCTTCCTGTAGAAATTCCTTTAAGAATTTTTCTACTTAAAGTAGAAAATTGAGACTTGAGAAACTACCACCACCATCTTAGAATATATTCATCACCTCAACACAAAGCCATCAGTGTTCATACCTGCTATCCCCCTCCTTTGTAGCCCCTAGGTAAGCACTAATGAAATGCTTTCTCTCTTTACAGAATTGCTTTCTGGACACTTCATTTAGAGAAATTTATTCCGCATGTGCTTCCTTGTGCACGTTTTCTTTCACTTAGCATAATGTTCCCAGGGTTCACACATTTTTGGCAGGCATCCATGCTTTATTCTCTTGCAAGTGACATTTCATTATATGTCTAGATTGTGCTTTATTTGTTCATCAGCTGATAAACATTGGGTTTCTGATTTGAGGCTACTATGGATAATGTAACTGTGGACATTCGTGTGTAAGTTTCATGAACATGAGTTTTAAATTCTCTTGGGTTCCTAAGAATGAAATTGTTGGCTTATATGTGAACCCTGTGCTTAACTTTTTGAGGAACTGCCAAATTTCCCCATAATGCATCATTTTACATTTCTACCAGAAGTCTAATTTCTCCACTTCTTACTAAAACTTAACATTTTTGTTATGTTTGTGTGTGTTTGGGTACTTCAGTTTTGATTTGCCTTTTCCTGATGTTTAATGATGTTGAATATCTTTCCTGGGCTCTTTGAAGAAATTTCTTTTACCTTATAACTATTTTTAAAATTTTGGATTATTTGTCCTTTTGAATTTTGTCTTTTGTTTTGTTGGTTTGGTTTTTGGCTTTTTGAGACAAGATTTTTCTGTGTAGCACTGGCTGTACTGGAACCTGGAACTCTCTCTCTAAACCAGTCTGGCCTCAAACTCAGAGATTCTCTTGTCTCTGATTCCCAAGTGATGGGACTAAAGGCATGTGCCACCACCACCTGGCTAAATTTGTTATTCTAGATTTGTGACTATTTTCTGCCATTCAATAATTTTTTTTCTTAATTTTGTGTCTTATTTTTGTGATGTTGAGATCAGATCTAGGGGCTTGCACATTTTAGAGAAGTTCTGTACTCTTGAAAGTCAGTATCTCCTAAAATACAAAAATTTCCCATTTTGATGAAGTCCAACTTACTTTTTACCAGTATTGATTGTAGTTTTGAAGTCAAATATGTTTTCTAATCCAAAGTCACAGGAATTTATGGCTATCTTTTTAAAAAGAATTTTATAGGGGCTGGAGAGATGGCTCAGTGGTTAAGAGCACTGACTGCTCTTCCAGAGGACCCGGGTTCATATTCCCAGCACCCACATGGCAGCTCACAACTGTCTGAAGATCCAGTTGCAGGGATCTGATATCTTCACACCAATGCACATAAAAAATAAAGTTAATAAACCATAAAAATATTTAAAAAAAAGAATTTTATAGATTAATTTTTACATTTAGACGTGTGTGTGTGTGTGTGTGTGTGTGAGTGAGAGAGAGAGAGAGAGAGAGAGAGAGAGAGAGAGAGAGAGAGAGAGAACTGTCCATTGAGGACGAGGTGTTCAAATGCCTCACCTTATAGAGGCATCTCTTTAAACGCCACAGTTGATGAGCTCAGGTGAAAACGTAGATCTCATTTAGTGTGATTGCTTTCTCTAGAGCATTTAAGCTAGCCCCATCATGTCACTAAGGAGATGGAGACAAAGGTGGTTTTTACAATATGGAGTTTCTTCTCTAGAGAAATAAAATTGATACCATAGGAGAAGGCTTTTACACTAAATACTTAGATGATATAATGGGAAATATCTTGTTTTATTTGTAGAAAAATTACCTTGGGTATAATTGTTATATCAACTGATATGATGTGTGTGTTTTAGTACCTAACACAGGATTGAGAAGGATGCCCTGCCATTATGGTAGAATCATGAAAAGGCCACAAGTCCCCATTTATCTACTTATTTATTGTTTTTTTATTAGCCCTACACTTATCTTAAAATTATAAAAATTAAATCTTCTAGGTCATTATTTGAAAGGATGTTCTCCTTTTCCTCTTTTCCTGGTTTAATATTTTTATATGCTGTCCATTATCAAGGCAATATTTTCTTTTGTGTTTAGCCAGTGATTTAAACTTTGGCCATTTTTTCATTTCTTAAATTTCATTAAAACTAAATACAAGCTTTAAAACTATTCAGAGAAGACAATATGCCTACTTATGTTTTGTCACAATAAGATTTTTAAAACAATGAGTTAGTCACTGATTTTAAAGCGTAGATGACTGGTAGTGTGATCATCCAACCTTCACTGAGTACTTAGTACTTATCAGCTTCTATTGTAGCCACTTTAGAGCAAGCATTGCTAGTTATCAGACCACATGTACTAGTTTTCAATTAAGATAATATAATGACTATTGGAAGTGAAAAATCAGTTTTTTAAAATCAATACTACTAGGTGCCAACACTATTCCATATACTTTTATGTGTTTTAATCCTTATAACAACCCCTTAGGTAAGTATCATTACTCATCAAAGTTAAGGAAGATTAAGTAACTTGTCCAGTATCACATGACTGTATGTTTTGAACACAAGCCTGTGTCTTTGCAAAGCTCTTGAGCTCCCATTACACGGCTTCTGGAAATGAGTGTGCCTTTTACAGCCCAGGCATGTTAAGACTGCACGTCAAATGCCTCTGTAGTGATGGGTAAAATGAGATAGTGGTTTTTCCAAGTTAACCTCTACCTGGGAAATTGTATCCTTGTAGATGGTGAGATTGAGGAGGAAAGAATGAAGGAATTCTGAGCCAGCTGCTAGCTCATGGGATAGAACATGGCAGAGGGAGAAGTGTTTGGAGGAAGAACTGCAGCTCCCTTTCTGATTTTTTCTACACTGTTTTACTGTTCATTGTAGTTTGCAAACAGGAGACAGTGGCCATGGTGTTTCCTCCCTAGTCTCCAGAGCTAGTTAGGTTAGTAGATATAATTAGCACTGAACTTCATATCTGTAACCCAATTAAGGTAGATACATTGCTAGGAAAATTCATGTAAGAGTAATTTAAGCCTGGCAGTAGATTTCATCTCATCCTTGCATAAGGTCTTTCAAGTGACTTGTGGTTCCAGTGGTGGTAGAAGATTTTAAGAATCTGAGGCATGAGAATGTATCTCGATGGTGAGATGCCAGCTTACCATGTAGGTTTGTTTCCCAGCATCTGGCTGGAGGGTGGGGATTTGAAGGCTGAAGAACAGGGTCCCAGGAAGGCATGACAGGCACCATGTCCATCTGATAAAACAGCAAAAAATAGAATAATGAGCTGTTCGAGGAAGACAAGTCTTCCCAGTAGACACAGAAAGAGGTGCAGAAGGGTTCAGGCACACCGGCGCACACCTTTCATTCCAGTATTTAGGAGGCAGAAGTAGGTAGATCTCTGAGTTAACCAGCCTGGTCTACATATTAAGTTCCAGGCCAGCTGTCTAAAACAAAACAAAACAAAATACAGTGATAGGGGGTAGGAGTGGGGACACACACATACAATGAGCTAAAAGCAATTAGGAAGTCTCAGAGGAAGAAAACTTGGAAACTGAGTTACATATGCATATAAGAATAAACATTTGTTAAAACAAAGAAACAACCCTCACCCCCCTCCACACAAAGCAGAGCTATCAAAATACCTCAGCTGGCAAACATACTTATTGCCAAGCCTGACAAACTGACTTCAATCCCTACAACTCACATAATGGAAGGAGAGAGCAGACTCCCACAGACTGATCTCCTATGTGCCACCCTGTGCCCCTCCTGCAAATAAATAAATAGCTAAATGGGAAAAAGAGAAGTCGGCCCTTTTGTATGCAAATACAGTTGTCTTCTCAGATACAATGCAAGTGGGTCTATAACGTGAAGTCGTGGGAGGAGCTGCTCTGAAACACAGTGTATGTAATAGCTCCTTTTGTTGGTTTCAGGAGGGATGAACCATTGTTTTCAGGTATCTTGCATCTCTCCGATAAAAGTTGGAGCAAGGATTTGCTTTTTAGCATTCCTTATTTTGGTGCATATTATTATTAGGTTGTTAATTTTAGATGGTTGAGCTTTTAGTCCCTTCTTGTATTTTCTGCGTTAATGCTAATCGTGCATCTTCTAAAAGAGTGCTCAACAGGCTGCTCAGTTGATCAGTCTTGTATCAGACGCAGGCTGTTCAGTCGATCAGTCTTGTATCAGACGCAGGCTGTTCAATCGATCAGTCTCGTATCAGACTCAGAGGCAATGTTCTCTACCTGCTATGGTTCAGTTGTTCAGCTGATGTTTTTCTAACTGTGCTTGAAAATTAGACAATCAGAATCCCAAAAGTATTTTTCTCAGTAACTATTTAATCAGTCCATCCTGACCATGTTTGTCTCTTCCCCACTATGCCTAGTCTTTGTCTATGTTCCAATTTCATTTCGAGTCTCTAAATGGATTTACTTATAATTTCTTTCCTACTTGTTTGTGTCATTCTTTCCTCAAGGTCCAACTCAAGTATTACTTTTTTTCGAGAGCTTTCCTGTATTGTTTACACTGTTCTTCCTACCTGTGCATATTGGTTTTTCATTGGCTTCAGCATCCACTCTAAATCTGCAGCATGTTCAACTGGTGGTCCCTGGGCCACGTGGCCAATGATAGCTGTGAAAGCTGTCCAACACAAAAGTCACTAACTTACTTAGAACATTATGAGTTGTGTATGTGTATGATTAAAAAAAATATTACACAGTTCCTGAGCCCAAATTTTGTAGTTAACAACACTGTGTCTGAGTTTCAAAAGGTTAGAGTTAAAGGCCTGAGGGCAGAGACTAATGAAGGGTTTGACTCACTGTGCATCCTTACAACCACCCCAGGCTTGATAACTCAGGTGGACATCAGGCCTCAGCATATGGACACCAGAACTGAATTCATGACAGTGAAGGGATTAAAAAACAGAGACAAAGAATGAAGAGGCACATGGACAAGGTATAGAGAAAACCAGGAGTCACTTATTCCCCAAAAGCAAGTTGTGGGGGAGCGGGAGGGGACTGGGAGAAGTGTAAATTTTTGAATGAAAAGAAAAAAGAAAATTTAGAAAAAAATCTTAATGAAAATTTTAAAAATTAAAAAAAGAAAAGCTCATTTATCCATCTTCTTTCTATATAATCATTCTTTAAAAAAAAAAACTGATATGGAATCACAGAGCTCCTCTCCTCACGACCATGATGCCCCCTTCACAAAATGAATAAATAAACAAACAAACAAATGAATGAACGAACAAATAAATAAATAAATAAATAAATAAATAAATAAATAAATAAATAAATAAATAAAGGCTTATGTGCCAGTAGAATGCTCAAAAAAAAAGATATGAGTTTGAAATGTTATATGCCAGGGAAGCCCATTAGAGACCCAGTGTGCCAGTTTTTGCTGTGACTGGTCATGTGGATGTCTTCTATCTCATGTACACCAACATTTCAGACCCTCAGAAAGTAAAGCACATGTTCAGCATAAGCCATGTTGTATAAATATAGTCATAGTAAACCACTCTTGTGAATTTTGAGAATGGCCTCAACCCTCATGAAATCTTAAGTTAGCACTTGCCAGTCAAGGCCAGTTTTGTAAGCCAGCCTTGCTAAGGGTTAGTAATCTCATGCTTGCTAACTCTTTTCTGCAAAGTGTGGTGTTATGAAGATCTTTCTAAAATGCTGTCAGAAGCTGAAATTGATTGACTTAGAAAGTAAATATTGCCTTGTTTCTAAGAGGTATTTAAAATCTGTTAGAAATCCATATGAGAAGTTTAAAATAACTCTGAACATGCATTGCTGCTGTCTGACCTTGTGACCTTCATTGTCTGATGATCTATTATTTATATACTATATACCACTTTGTATCCACTTTTCTCACGTGTTGGTCCTTTATTATAGAGGAGACAGTAGCTGGGTTAGAAGTCAGAATGTGAGTTTTGACTGGGCGCTGCCACTCTTCTCTGCTTTCCTTAATATTTCTCATATGTTTATGAGGATTTAGATTTGTATATTTCCGAGGTGCTTATTGCTGGTATTTCTGCCTCTTGAGGAGGTCTGTTGGGTTGCTTTGTTTAAAATTTCACTACAATGTTTAATGATTCTTACTCGTCTTAGTTGTATCTTTTGGACCGTCCTCCATTTTGGAGGCAATGCCTTCTCTGATTTCTGTCACTGATCCCCCCATCACTTAGATTAAAGTTGTAACTTTGCTTTCTTCTGGAGGGTGGTGGACCGCGTCACTGAAGGGAGGAAAGGTCAAGGACAGAACTGAGGACAGTTGAGTATTTGTGCCTTCCTCTCAGAACTTCCCTGAGATCTGGAAAGCCTGTGTGCTTAGGATGATACATAGAAAAAAACTAAAAGTGATCAAATATTTCTGAGTCTAGTACCATTGTAATGACCATTTTTGTGGACCGTCATGGTTCTAACATAGAAAGCCTGAATAAAGGCCCCTGCTTTCACTGAATATCCCTTCCTTATCATGTCCATCTTGTGTTTTCAGGTAAGGATGTCTTTTTAAAGCTTTCGAGAGAAAGTAATGTAATCAAACTCATTTTATGAAGATAGTTGTAGTCTAATGTTGCTGAAGCAAGAGTAGTTACAAGAAAAAAATTATAGGGCACTATCGAATGTAGATAGAAAAACCCCTTAAAACTCCTAGCAGACCAAAGTCAACAGTATATCAGAAAAACCGTTATAATAAGTAGATTTATTCCCTGGATGCAAGGAAGTTTTAACATATGTAAAACAATATAGCCAAAAGCTCTGGGATCATCTCAGTAGACACAGAGAAAGCTTTTTACAAAATTCCACATTTTTCCATGATACAAACTGTCAACAATTATTGAGCATGAAAATATCTCAACACGATCAAACTTATATAGAACAAGTTTACCGCTAATATATTGTAAAGTCAATGGTAAAAAATTGAAATTTTTCATCTAAGATCAGGAATAAGACAAGGATGCCTGCTCTTAAAGCTTCTGTTTAGAATAGCACTGTAAGTCCTGCTAGGACCAATAGAGGCAGAAATAAGAAATAAAATGTGTCTAAGTAGGAAAGGGAAAAGTGAAATTGTCTCTGCTCATGATACTTTCTTGTATATTAAAAATCCCTAGTAATTCTACCAAAATGGAAAAAAAATAGATCTGGTAAACAAATTCAGTTAAGTGTAGGCTGCAAATCCAATAAGATTTCTATACTCTCTCAACAAACTATACAAAAAAAGAACTTTCCATATACACCAATATTTCAAAAAGCCTGTCAGTAAATTGACAAAGTATGACAAAGAGGCAAAAGACCGATATATCAAAAACTTGAAAACATTTAAGAAGAGATGACTGGAAAGGGGGCTTTTCAGGGTCAGGTAGAAACCGGATGCAAGGGAAACCCCAGGAGTCCACAGGATGACTCCGGCTAAGACTCCTAGTGGATATGTAGCCTGAACTAGTCATCTCCTGTGATCAGATTGGTGACTACTCCAATTGTCATCAGAGAGCCTTCATCTAGTAACCGATGGAAACAGATGCAGAGACCCACAGCCAAACATTAGGTCAACCTCTGGGAATCCTGCTGAAGAGAAAAAGGATTGTAGGAGCTAGAGGGGTCAAGGACATTATAAGAAAACTCACAGAAACAACTAACCTGGTTCATCTGAACTCACAGAGACTGAACCAACAACCAGGAAGCCTACATGGATTAAACTAAGCCCTCTACATATATGTGACAGTTGTGTAGATTTGTCTATCTGTGGAACTCCTAACAAGGGGAGCAGGGACTGTCCCTAATGCTTTGGCTAGCTCTTAGGATTCTGTTCCTCATGCTGGATTACCTTGCCTAGCCTAAATACAAGGGAGGTGCTTGATATGCCATGCTTTGCTGACATCCATGGGAAGCCTGCCCCTTTCTGAACAGAAGCAGAGGAGGAGTACATTGAGGGTGGGGTCTGAGGGGAGGTGGGGGAGGGAAGGGAAAGAAAGAAAGGAGGGGGAAAGTGCAGTCGGGATGTAAACTAAATAAAATTAAAAAAAAGAAGTTCATCCTGGGTGGTGGTGGCACACGCCTTTAATCCCAGCTCTTGGGAGTGATGCAGGCAGATCTCTGTGAATTCAAGACCAGCCTGGTCTATCGAGCAAGTATCAGGATGGGCTTCAAAGCTTCACAGAGAAACCCTGTCTCGAAAAACCAAAAAAAAGGGAAGTTCTCAATGATAAAAAAATATATTTCAGTGTATGTTGTATTCATGTATTTTATGGACTAAAAGGATGCTGTTACATTTTATACTACCCACAACAATTTATAGATCCAATGGAATCCCTTTAAACTTTCATTGTCACTGTTCACAGAAATAGGAAGGTCTAAAACAGTTACAGAGCTACAAAAAGCCCCTGAACATTCAGTTTTGAGGATAAAATAACAAATCTGGAGACATTACACTTCCTAACTTCAAAATATAAAGCTATTGTGATCAAAATAGTATAACACTGACATAAAGCATGTATAAACCAATGAAATAAGACAGACAATCCAGAAATAAAGCATATAGTTATAGTTCATTGTTTTTCCTTCAAGGCACCAAGAATACATGTGAAGACAGAACTGTCTCTTTAGCAAATAGGTTATAGGAAAACTGGATATTCTACCATCCAGTTTTGTGCACTCAGATTGTATTAAAGGCCTAAGTGTAAGACCTGAAACTAAAACTCCTAGAATAAAGCATAAGTGACTATTCTTTGACATTGAGCTGGATGATGTGAGAATCTTAGTAGCTTTGAAGGATAAATAACTTTTCCTCAGACTGACAATTGGCTATAGTGGTACAGATAAGAGATTAATTATTCCAGGCTGAGAGAACAACATAAAACTGGAAAAGCAGAAGCATGTACATAAAGGTGATGTTACAGTGTGATGATGTGATTATATGCTGTAGTACATAAAGGTGATGTTACAGTGTGATGATGTGATTATATGCTGTAGTACATAAAGGTGATGTTACAGTGTGATGATGTGATTATATGCTGTAGTACATAAAGGTGATGTTACAGTGTGATGATGTGATTATATGCTGTAGTACATAAAGGTGATGTTACAGTGTGATGATGTGATTATATGCTGTATGGAGAGGAGTCGGCAAAGGATGAATTGAGAAAGTTAGGCAGGCTCAAAGGTGAAAGTGTCCTTGAAAGCCATTCATACCATACAAGGTTTTGTTTTTGTTTTTATTGTTTTACCAAAAGAGTAGCATGATCAAGAGATTTTAGAAGATTAAGTAATCTTTAGAAGATTAAGTAATTAAGTAATGACTATCCCTAAACTCCCTGAGTTTTGAGTCCCTGTATTTTAAACACAATACTTGAGACATTCAGAGCTCTTGTTTGCTGAGGTAAGAACTTCTTAGGGTCGAAAGGGATGTTAATTGTTATCCAGTCCACCAGTTATCACATCTACTCGTGCATAAATCCAGTTTCTTTTTTTTTTTACAGTAAGGATTTCCAGTTTCTATCTCACATCTTTGTTGAGCCTGATTTTTCTTTTGATAAGATTTATAGGAAGTTCTTATGAACCAGGTAGAGATAACAACTGGCTATATCAACCCTTTCTGTCCAGGTCCCACAAATGATTCAGTCCTTTCTTCAAACATGAAATTTTTTCTTGCAGTTCTATGTTTATTATTCTATTTATGCTTTGAACTTAACTTATCTGATTATATTTCTCTAACATTTTCTTAATCTAGGACTTTTCTTCATACACCTAATTTCAAACATAAACCAAAACTGTATTAACAGCAAAAATACCCAACCTATTTGTTGTCCATCTTCTCTACTGCTGATAAAGCTTTAGTGGAAGATCCAACTTTACTTTAGAATTCTTACAGTAACCCTATGTGAGAGATATTATGGTTCCCATTTCAATAAAGGTTATACAATGTACTCAAATTCACATAAATGGTAGATTTGAAACAGGTTAACTGTGCATTTTCAATATTTCTTGTTGCCTCCAATCTGTTTTTATATTTACTTAATGTCGATTTCTTCTTTACCAATGACAATATATGAAAGTGCAAGTCTTCTGCTTTAGTCAGGCCTAAGCATTGACACAATTGTCTCTTAACTCAATCTTTTTTTCTAGTGAAGTTCAGTTCTTGCATGGTCTTGCTATACTCTTAGAGATCTTTTCAGACTCCCCTGGATTCAGAACACTTATTAGCTATTCTACTTGTATTAGTTGCTTTCATGATGTTGCGACCAAATGTCTGGCAGAAGTAACTTAAGGAAGGAGGGGTTGTTGGCTCTTGGGCTCAGAGGGTATAGTCCACCATGATAGAGAAGGAGGCATGGATTAGTGGAGGCTCTTCATGTGTTGGATTTAGAGAGGGTTATACTGGAATCAGAGTGAATATAACTTTTCAGGCCTTTCCACAGTGACTTCCTTCTGCCATCTAAGCTCCACAAAGGTTCCACAACCTCCCAAAACAGTGCCACCACCTGAGAAACAAGTGTTCAAATACACGAGTCTCTGGTAACCTTTTACACTGAAACCCCACCACCACTTACTTGAAATCCATGTCCTTTTATTCATTCTTTCTTGTGTCTTTAGCCCAACCATAGGGATTGCATTTTACATATCAATGCAGTCTATACCATATAGTGTTTCACTCTGTATTACATAGTACACACAGTAAATACTTATTAATTGACCACTTAGAACCTTCAGGAGATGGGAGAAGTGTTTATTGATTCAGGGTTTGTGATGACTGGGGTAATTCTGTTGTGGGATATTACTTTAACTATGTAAAGACGTGTTGCATTTGTTTTACCTTGCTTGTCTAAGGCACCTAATTAGTCCAATAAAAAGCTGAATGGACAATAGCTAGGCAGTAGAGGTATAGGCAGGGCTGGTAGACAGAGAAAATAAGTAGAAGGAGGACTCTAGGCTCTAGAAAGATTGAGAGAGAGAGAGAGAGAGGGAGATGACCAGGGCCAGCCAGGCAGCAGACAGACAGACAGAAAGGAAGCAGGAAAGTAAGACATACAGAATGAAAGAAAGGAAAAAAGCTCCAAAGAAAAATGTAGATGAAGAGAAAGAGGCTCAGTTAAGTTATAAGAGCTAGTGGAACAAGCATACGATAAGGCTGAGCATTCATAATTAATTAAGTCTCCATGTCAGACTGGCCTGATGTAGGATTCCCCTCTGGATGCTGTGAATATGTTTTATTACCATTGGTTAATAAAGAAGCTGTTCTGGCCTCTGGCAGGGCAGAATAGAACTAGGCAGGAAAACTAAACTGAATGCAGGGAGAAGGAAGGCGGAGTCAGGGAGACACCATGTAGCTGCCAAAGGAGAAAGTCACTGGAACTTACCAGTACAACAGAGCCTCCTGGTGATACACGGACTAATAGAAATGGGTTAATTTAAGATGTAGGAGCTAGGTAGAAATACTCCTGAGTCATCGACCAAACAGTTTTGTAAGTAATATAGTTTCTGTGTGATTATTCAGGTCTGGGCAGCCAGGAAACAAAAGAACAGTCTCCACCTACACTGGCCTCTGCCTCTCCAGTGTTAGAATTAAAGGCATGTGACACTACACTTAAGTTTCCTGAAAGATCACAGGACCAAAGAATGTTAGTGACCTGAGAGTAGCTCTATAAACCTTTTCTTGTTTTCCTGACCATCCTCAGGTATGATGAGATTCTTCCTTTCCAAAGTCTGTTAGCCTTCCTTATGACCTTTCCTGTCTTTCAGGATCTCTTTGGCCTTGAAATGATCACTTCCTTTCTTTTGGTCTCTGTGTCTTCAATAGTCAATTAACACCAAATTGATCCTGAAAGTATTTTTTTCAGCTCAGGTATTCTGCTGTGCTGTTGTCCAGACTCTACTGACCTTTGGGGGCAATGGTATAGCAGGACTCATTGACATGAAAGCCAACTTCTGGAGACTAACACTTTCTCTTAAGCTCTAGACTTGGTGGCCTATTGGTATTGGTGTTTCCTGGGGGATTTTAATCAAAGGAAACTCTGGACATGGAGATGGTTTCATTTTTAGCCTTAACAGCTGTAGCTGAGAATGTGAGATAGGAAAAGATGATTTGATGTCACTAGACCCATTTTGACAACTGGATAGTTTCAAAGCACACCATGGCATCTGAGTTATTTTTGAATCCTGTGGGTCAGAGTGTGCTTAGTTCCCTTTCCTGGGAAGGTAGAGCATCATTAAAGAACATTTGGTCTGGTAATGCGCTGAATTTTCCTTTGTTCTGCTAGGACCTTCAGCTCTAACAAGGAAATTAAGTAATAAGAGTGCTTGGATGTGAGAAAACTAAACACTTTCTATTGAAATCAGCTTGCTTTCATCATTGACTCTGAACACAGTTTTGTTTTTCACAGTCTCTTTTTCTGATGATCATAACTGTTCTAACTAGCCATTTTCAGAAGTCCTTTACTTTTTACCATGTCTGTCCAAAACCACTTTTTTCCCTTTCTCTAAAATTTTAAGAGGAACCTGCCATGAAATTCAACCCTTACTTTTCAGTCTTCACATGATTATCTCATTTTTTGTGTGTGTACATTATTTGTTGTTTTAGAGCAGGGTCTTGCTATTATCCCATGCTGACCTTAGTTTCTTATGGAACCCAGGTTAGCAACAAACTTTCAAGTGTTGAATATCCAGCTGTCTGTTTAGTTTCTTCCTTTAAAACTTTATTTATTTATTTATTTATTTATTTATTTATTTATTTATTTATTTATTTATATTTTATGTATGAGTGTTCTGCATGTACACCTGCGTGCCAGAAGAGGATATCAGATCCTATTACAGATGGTTGTGAGCCACCATGTGGTTGCTGGGAATTGAACTCAAGACTTCTAGAAGAGCAGCCAGTGGTTTTAACTGCTGAACCATCCCTCTAGTCCCAGGTTTGTTTAGTTAAGTAGACTTGTTTGCCTCTGAAAGGCAAGAACAGTCTTTTCTCATTCCTATAGCACTAATGCAGCTTTGTAAAGGACCATCACCTCCATTTGTATGAGTTTGGTGCCTGTTTCTCCATCACCAACCTTGTTCTCTCAGCAGCATTCAGCACAGTTAAGCACCCCATCCTTCCTTTTCACTGCCTTGGTGGTGGCTCACTTTTAATACCCTTCCCTAGTTAATCACTCTCTACCTAATCTCTAAAATTTGAAATTCCTCTGGGTTCAGATATGAGTCCTGTTTCTTCTTCTTCATAAAGGCTTTTTCTCAAAAAAACGATTGCCACAGATTTCTTACCATTTTGATTTTATTTATTTCTAAGTTTCTTTCTGTTAGGACTTATCTTTTGAATTTCTGTTATCTGTATGACCTTTTCTTCTTATATTCCTTTTTCTCTTTTTTCCCCTCTGTCTATCCCCTCATCTTTTTCTAGAAATGTAGTTCTAGGAATGGAGCTCAGGACCTGTCCATGCAAGACAAACACTAGATCTTTGAGCTACATGTCTAATCCCCCTTTTCTGTTTTATAAAGACATTCTCACTAGGTTCCCCAGGCTGGCCTTGAATTTACATGGTAGCTCAGATAGGGCTAGAACTTGTGATTCTCCTCCTGTTTCAGCCCTCTCCCCACAAGTAGAGGCTTCACTTACATTTCTCATATACACGTCTCCTAAATTTTCCTTCCTTCCAATTGGTCTCCTCTCTACCTGTAATTGAATTGTCAGCCTACCACAGTCTGGACCCACATGGGAAGGGAGTCTCAGTGAAAGATGTCTAGTGCGAACTGGCCTGTGGCTATGTCTGTGGTAGGTTGTCTTGAATACGGCAATTGAGGTGGGAAGACTTGCTTCCTATGCATCATTCTCTGTGTAGAGATTCCTGGATTGTGTAAGGGTGGAAGAAGCAAGCTGAGCACTAGTATACATGCATGAATTTCTTGCTCTCAGATTTTGACTATGGATGTAATGTGGCTGGCTGCTTCATGTTCCTGCCGTCTTAACTGCCCCACAATGATAAACTGTTACCCTTTCCCCATTAAGGTGCTTTCATCAGAATATTTTATGATGACAACAGAAAAGAAATGAAGACAGAAATTGTGCTAGTTGGCTTTAGCTGTCAACTTGACACAATCTAGAGTCTCCTGAGAAGGGCTCTGAGGATTTCAGTGATATATTGTTTGTTTTGATGGCACTGATTGATAGACCTGCCCATTATGGATGACACAATTCCCTAGGCAGAGACTTCTGATTTGTATAAAATAGAGAGGACAAGCTGAGTACTAACATGCCAGTATTGATTCGTTGCTTTCTGCTTTTAGAAACATCTATCTATCTATCTATCTATCTATCTATCTATCTATCTATCTATCTATCTTCTATCTATCTATCTATCTATCTATCTATCTATCTATCTATCTATCTACTATCTATCTATCTACCTACCTACCTATCTATCTAGTATACATACACTTGGGCTACAGTATGTATATGCCTGTGTGCAGGTCAGAGGACAGCTAGTGGGACTTGATTCTTTCCTTCCATTATGTGAGTTCCAGGGATTGAACTCAGATCATCAGGCTTGGTGGCAAGTGCCTTTACCAGCCGAGCCATCACACTCTCATGACCCTGCTCTTGACTGTGGATGCAATATAACAGGCTGTTTCAAATTCCTGCCACCTTACTTCCTTGCAGTAAGGGATTGTAACCTGGAATTTTAAGTCAAATACACTTTTTCTTCCCTAAGTCACTTTTGTCAGGAATTTACAGCAACAGAAGGAAACTGAGACAGTGACACCTTTTCCCATCTTAATGTACTCTGTCACCATCCATTCAGCCATGATATAACTTTGAGGTCACTTTTTTACCCATCTGGTTCTTTTCATCTAGTTTAACAAGAACCAAATCTTTTATACCTCTGTATTTGTCCTTCCATTTTCTCTACCCCAGGTCACAATCAACTTTCACCTAGACTCAAAAATAGGTTCCTCTCTATTCTTCCTATTTTACACGTACTGTTCTATAACTCTTTCTCCATAAGAGAAGAAATGAAGCCAATGGATTTAAACAGGCATCAACGAGTTAAAACTGCAGTTAAGTGTTTTTGTATTAAAGGGCTGAATCTTGTTGGCTGCTTTCATAATCCCACAGTAGGCCAGGGGGTGGCTCAGAAGAGCAACCAGGTGTCTGAGACCAGTCCAGAGCTGCATAAGAACATTTTCAGTAATCTGATTCCAAGTGACATTTTCTCGAAGTTGAAAGCACATGGATTCTCATTTATTCTGTTAGTTACAAGACTTCTGTGCCTAGATGGTACCGTAAGGTTTATGATCATCAGCTTCTGCTGTTTGTGCCTTAAACCAGTTATTTAAAATATGTTCTAGTAACTGAATGAATAAAGCAAAATATGAGAATGATCTCCCCTTAAATAAAAAGTATCAGTGAAAAGTTAGGAAGTATATGTGTGTGTGTGTGTGTGTGCACATGCATGCTATATATATATGTGTAACTTTATAGTTATTAATTAGAAATACCTATAATACATGTGTATATTAAAGTATAAAATCTACAGTCTTAAGGTACAATAACTGAAACAGATTTAAACAAGCAAAAGAAATCATTAGACCTTAAGATTGGTTAATTGAGATTATATAATGTGGGGTCAAAATAAATAAAAGCAGAACTACATGGAACCTCACGTACCTGTAAAATACAAACAACTGTCCCACTAGGAGACACTGAGAAAGAAAAGGAATGAAAAGATGTTTGAATAAATGATAATACTTCCCAATTTAATAAAATATATGAACTTACACAGCCATGAAATTTCACAAGGTTCATGTAGGGCAATGATTCTCAACTTTCCTAATGCTGCAACCCTTTGATACAGTTCCTTGTGTTGTGGTGACCCCCCAATAAATTATTTTCATTGCTACTTCATAACTATAGTTTTGATTCTTTTATGAATTGCAATATAAATATTTGTGTTTTCTGATGGTCTTAGCTGACCTCTGTGAAAGGGTTGTTCAACCCCAAAGGGGTCGCAACCCACAGGTTGAGATCCACTAATGTAGGGTAGCCTAAATGAGTTTAGACACATAATCAACCCATTGAATGTCAAGCTTAAAGAGTGGAAAAGAAAAAGAATGATTCACCATATACAAGAGAGCCTCAGAGACATTAACAGCCTACTTCTCATCAGAAACCACAGCAGCACAAGTCAATGAGTTGACACATTTAAAATATTGGGAAAAAAAATAAAGACTCTCTGCCAAGAACGTATATTATTTTTAATCCTTCAAAAAAAAAAAAAAGGAGAGGTTGGGGACTGCAGGGATGGCTTAGTAGATAAATGCCAATCAAATGTGAGGACTGGAGTTCCCACATAAACAGAACCTACATAAAAGTTGGGCAGGTGTTGGCCTTCTGCATTTGATGGAGGAGGAGGAAGAGGAGGGGGGAGAGAGAGACAGAGAAAGAGAGAGAGAGAGAGAGAGACAGACAAATAAAATCTACAGGGCAAGCTGACTAACTAGACTACCTGGAAGTGGTGAACTTTGTGTTCATCAAGAAACCAATCCTGCCTCAATAAATAAAATGAAGAGTAACTAAGGAAGAAACCTGATGTCAACTTCTGGCCTCCACATGCACATGCACACATGATCTCTCTCACACACACATTTGCATACACACATTTGCATACACACATACATGTTTGCACCCATACACATGTGAACAGTATATGTACACGCATGCACACCAAATATATACACATGCAAAAAGAAAAGGAAAGCTTATGTGGAAGGCCACAAACATCTACATTTTTATGTATTTTTATTATTTTTAGTTATGTGTATGTGTCACTAAGTGGGTATGTGCTTATGAGTGAAGGTACCTTTGGAGGCCAGAGGTGTTGGATCCCCTGAAGCTGTAGTCACAGGTGGTTGTGAGATACCTGGCAAGGGTGCTGGGAACCAAACTCAGGTTCTCTGGAAAAACAGTAAATTCTCTTAACCACTGAGCCATCTCTCCAGTCCCAAGTCTAAATGTTTTTAAGACAGAATTCATACCAAGCGTCTTTTCTGATTACAGTGCTGTAAAACTGGAAACCAACAACAACCACTACCAACAATAACAAAAAATTATAAGAATTGAACAGATTAATATTGATTAAATGTTAAGAAAGAGACAATGAAAATTAAAATATTGTCTCTTTAACTCTATGCAATTCTAAAGCAGTACAAAAAGTACATTATAGTGGCCAATACTACATTAAGAAAATAGAAAGATTTCAACTAATCAGTGCATCTTAAGAAGTTAAAAAAATGAAAACACCAAAAGGAAAGAAACAGTAACTAGCAGAGTAATATAAATGAAATGCAGACTAAAAAAGACAAACAATAAGAAGAATCGGCTCCTCAAAGGGAAAAAAATTGCAAGTCTTGGCTTAGATTAAGAGAAACTGACTACAAATAAGTGAAATTATGAAAAACTCTACACCAACAAATTTGATAACCTGGAAGAAATGGATAAATTATTGGACACATATGCCCTATCAAAACTGAGTCATGAAGGAATAGAAAACCTCAACATGTTGATAAGCTATAATAAGATTGAATTTGTCAGCAATAGCTTTCTGTTAAAAAAAAAAAAAGCCCAGGACCAGATGGCTCCACTGCTGAGATCTACTAAACATTTAAAGAATTAGCAATTCTTCAGTGATTTCAAAAAAAAAAAAACCAAAAAATTCTTAAAGGAATCTCAAAATTCATTTTTAAGGTTACACTGATACCAAATTCATTTTTAACATTACTCTGATACCAAACTGAAGAAGGACAAAAATAAATCCCCTTCTCATAACTCCTAGGGAACACAATTCTTTTTAAGGACATGTGAAACACCTTTCAAAAGCAAAATAACCAAACTCAAATGAGAAAGA
>PVIU01019296.1:0-36736 GCA_004026605.1 Ondatra zibethicus
TAGATTTCTTTCATATACATATATATTTTAAAAAGTTTCTACTATATTAGGTTTCCTCAAATGCCCCTTAATTTTAGCTGTCCTTCCATGTTTTCCTTCCTTTCACTTCTTCTCTCTTCCTCTCCCTGTTTGCTCCTCCCATCCTAGTCTCCAAACCATCTGTTCATAGACGTCTATTCTATTCCCCCTTCCTAGGGAGATCCGTCTCTCGCCCCTAGTCCCTTACTCTATACATAACCTCTGTAGTTCTATTAGACCATAGCCTGCTTATTCAAGGCTTGACAGCTAACATCCACAAATAGGTGAATACATACTCTATTTGTTTTTTTTTCGGGGGGGGGGTTCTGGGTTTCATCACTCAAGATAACTTTTTTCTAGCTCCATTCATTCACTTGAGAATTTCATTATTTTAAAACTGAGTCATATTTCATTTTGTAAATATATCACATTTTATTTATCTCCATCCTTTGACAGACATCTAGGCTGTTTATGAATAGAGCAGCAATGAACATGGCTGAGCAAGTACCTCTGCAGTAGGATGTAGAGTCCTTTGGGTATATGTCCAAGATCTGTATAACTGGGTCTTGAGGTAGATCTCCTCCCAGTTTTCTGGGGAAGCACCACACTGATGTCCACAGTGGCTGGCTGTGCAAGGAGGAATGCTAATCTTCAACCATTCTCTTTATTAACGTGTTCAACCAGTTCACCTTTGTAAGTTCATAAGGTTGATTGAGAAACAAGGTAGACAGTGATAGGCTTCAATGTTGGAATACTGTTTTCATTGTAGAACATTTACTAACTTTTTATTTTTCGCTTAGTTAAAATTTTGGGAGAGTGTTTCCTAAATATGTATGGGGCACATGGGTTGGTTTTTGGCTTCAGACTGGAATGTAACCTGGCATCACTCTGAAGATGGGTGTTGATTTTTAAATGAACACTCTGACTTCCAGACATATTGATAAGACTGTGTAAGCTAAGACGCAGCCAAATTTGGAAACCAAGTAGTTTGACAAGTCACCTTCACTGGCCATTTGTCACCCCACAGAGTAAGGGCTGCAGATTTGCTACTGCAAACTGATGCACCTTCGATGCATCAGCAATTCTGTGAGACCCCATGCACACCCTAAAAGATTTTATTTGTTCAGTGGATGCCCTCCAATAAGAGGGCTTGATGTTGGTTATTCCTCCAACTAGCAGGTTTTTCTGTTTGCTGGTTGGCTGACAACCTGAACCATCTCATGTTGTTTCAAAGATGTTCTGATCATTTTCAATAAACTTATTATCAAGGGCCCAAAGCATATGTTCCGATCTATATACAGTATCATAGGATGGGAGAGCACAGCCAAGACAATTCCTTCCTACTCTGGTCATTGCAAGCATTTTATGTATAAGGAAAAAAAATCCCTCTTCTCAGAAATACATTCTAGGATTCAGCACTGAAAGGAAATCCTAATGCAAAGACTGTGTTAAAACGCTGAGCCCAGAAGAATTTGGCATAAATAAGACATGAACTTAACTGACATGAGATATTACATTTGTTCCATTGTTGGTGAGGACAAACCTGGGCCTCTATTGTCACAGGTGAAAAGTGTCTTGGAAATTCTGCTCTGGTGCTTGTTAGATAAGGGGCCGCCTCGGCCGGAAGAACCTGAATAAGATTTATACACATCACTGAAATGGACTCATGTTTACAGTCTGTCCTTGCTCTCGAGGATTAACAGTGCTAGGGCAGCAAGAGAGACAGCTCCGAGACTGTTAGGAGAAAACAGAATTTCTGAATCTTCCCTTTGACTTGTTTCAGGTCGCCATTCGCAGCTAAAGTTAAGTCCTGAGAAGGAGACTCATCTCATTTGCGGGAAATTTCTATCTAAAAGAAATATTTAACATAAATCTTGCATGGGGGGTGTCACGGCACAGAGAGTGGGGGAGGGAGGAAGGCAGGGAGAGGGAGGGAGGGGGAAAGGGAGGGAGAACGAGAATGATGATGGGTTGGTAAGGAGGTGAGGAGAATAGGAAGGGAGTTGGAGGAAAGAGAAAACGTGATCAAAATATATCATATGCAGAGTCATACACATCACTGAAATGGACTCGTGTTTACAAACCAGAGGTTTGATATCATTTCTACAAAGTGAGATGCTTTACAAAACAAACAAACAAACAAACAACCCCCTCCCAGAGCCAGATATCAGCCCTTCCTGCGCTGTTTAAATACCCTGAAACGCCACAACTGAGAGGAGAATGGACCTTTTTCGGAAAGCTGAAATTCAACCCACTTCCTGTGTGTTTACGCTGCTCGAGGAGCCGCTTTTGCATGCGCTCACATGGGGACCATTCAGCTCTAGCCTGCACTCCTAGGGACTGAGACATTTTCAAGTCCCTTTATGATCCGTGCAGAAATGATCTCTTCTTCGGAGCCATCAAACGCCATGCGTGGGTACAATGGCTGCCTTCCAGTGAGCTGAAAAGCTCTCATGACTTGGCATACAGTCTTTCCCTAGGCCCTTCAGTAATGGCATTTCACTTAATACAATATGCCCCTAACTGAGTTTTAGTGATTTCAAATGAATTTAGTCTCCTTATCGATATCCTCTATTTGGTAGTGTGTTTGCTCTTCAGAGTGCCGTGCCAATAAGTCCTGCATGCGTGCCGCACCCCCCACCCCAATCGTCTGTTCTCTAAAGAAAAGCAAACACCAGGCATCAGAAAAGGAGGCTCTTAAAAACCTTGTCTGTATCATGAATGTAAATATCAATAACCTCAGAAGGTTGACAAGGGTATGCTTGGAAGGACTTGGCCATGCTCCTGGATGTTAGGGTGCTGGAACTCCTACAAGCCTGAGCATCCCTGAAAGGGTGTGATTCAGTGTCCGTCTAGAAAGACAACTGGTGAACTGGAGGACTGGAACGCAAGACATTCCCTTAACAAACACAACAACACAGCCTAGAAAGAAACAACCAGGGCCTAAAAGTAAAACACAGGTAGCAATAAGCAGAAATGTTTCCCAGACTGGAACACACAAATAGCCTTTCAGTTCTATTTTCATTCCCCGTGTCCATATTTTAGAATTCCTCCTCACACCCGACCCTCTTTGAATATATGTATGTATTCACAAGCAGTTGTAAGAAAAAAACAAGCAAAAATATTAATGACTCTAGGGAGGTGTCTCAGTGGCAAAATACTGGCGAATACACAGGACAAACTGAGTTCTCATCACCAGAGAAGACAGGCAAGCATGGCCACCAGCTATAAACACAGCACTGGGGACAGAGACCTGCCATCTCCTGGCAAGCTGGCAAGCTTGACTAGCCTAGCCAAAAGGCACTGGCATCAAGTTCCAGGCCTCCGCAGCACATGCATGTACTCCCACCGGTGAGCTGCATGCACATACAGTGTGCATATGCCAAGCGCTCACACATACACAACGGAAAAAAGAAAGTATTGGAAACCCCATGCACACCTCCCCCAGTTTGCCCCAATGATAGCCTTTTAAAATGCATCACACTACAAAAGCCAGTATTTTAATATGATGGGGGAAATTATCAGCCAATCATATCCAGGTGGCGTGTGGCTACCTGAACCCCCAGTTAGGTAAACGGAGAGAACACAGGTGTGTGCTCTCTCCATGCGGTGTCTTTGGACCTCCGGACCTTACACCTTTGTAGCGTGAGTTTCCCCCCTTTTTAGTTATTAAAAATACCCGTTTCTATTGAGCTGGCTTGGTTATTTATTTGTGCCGACCCAATTCATCAACACCTGGCGCCCTTACGTGAGGCTTTTTGTGGCCTGGCTAGCTGCCAAGCTGCATAGACTGTCCCAGCTCCCTCCCTCCCGGTTGTGCCCCGAGCCCTCACTGCTCGGCCACAGGCATCCAGCTCAGCTCCATAGCAGCATCCCTGCACCAGCTGGGGTTTCCCCCGCGGCTCCGCCCTGCCTGTGGCCTGGGCGCTGTATCACAGGGCCGTGGGCGCGCCATACATTGTTTATATTTAAAAGTCATTGTCCTCATTTATTGCACAGTTGTTTATTGTCTTAGTCTTTACTTTAGATAGGTATTGAGAATTATAGATCAATAGTCATCTATGTTTGTTATATTTATAATTAGACTAATCAGGCTCTTTAGATACATAGAGATTATATGCAATATAGATAGATAATCTTCAACCTCTTCAAGGAGCTGTAAAAAATGGCCTTTAATCAAATTTAGAATTTCGTAGTTTCTTGACAATGAGACACAATCGCTCCTGACAACACCAGTCTATTCCCAAAAAAAACGTTGAGCATCAGAGACACTCCACCTGGTGCCTTTCTTCTTGACAGAACTGGCCTTTGGGCAAAAATAATGCCCATACCTCAACCACTAACAGAGATACAGAGTATCCATAAATGGATAAAACAAAACTGTCATATCCTGCCAAGACAGGGTAAGATAGTTTTTAAAAGTTTCTTGCCTTTGAAAATGGTATGTCAGTTACTTTAGGCCTTAGCCAAAGTTAGTCACTTCAACATTACAAATGAGACTTTGGGTGATTGCCCAGGTAGTCAGTTGTCTCTGTCATTTGTTGCACATTTTGACAGTTTCTCGATTACACTTCCTGTCCACTCAAGTAATATTGTTTCCCTTCTCAGATCTTTAATGGAGTTAAAGATTAAATAATTATAGTTACCTTCCTCACAATTTAGCCAAGCTTAATTTCAATACAATAGTTAGACTCCTTAAAATAGAATGTTTAGTAAAACTTTTGTTATGCATTCCTTGCTTAATATTGTTTATTGTTTGTAATTTTATATTTGGTATCTGTTCCTATTGTATATAGCTATGTTGGGTTTGGATAGATCTTATTTAGACAAAAGGGGGAGATGATGGGGGAAATTATCAGCCAATCACATCCAGTTGGGGTGTGGCTACCTGAACCCCCAGTTATATAAATGGAGAGAACACAGGTGTGCGCTCTCTCCGTGCGGTGTCTTCAGACCTCTGGACCTCCCACCCTTGTAGCGTGAGTTTCCCCCTTTTCAGTCATTAAAAATACCTGTTCCTATTGAGCTGGCTTGGTTATTTATTTGTGCCGACCCAATTCATCAACATTAATATTAATTTGATCAAGAGATAAATTTCACATCAAGATATGCATCCCTTATCTTTTTTCAAAATTTTCACCTCTCTTACATCCCTACAAACCATTATCTTTTCACCCATTATCATTTTGTTTGTTTCAAGAACATTATCCTCATGGAATCATAAGTTTCGTCTTTTTAGTCATTGTGAGTCTCTGGTTGTTCATTCAGATTGTAGTACAGATCAGCAGTCTTTTCCACTTTATTGCTAACTAGTATTCCATGATATGGAATGTTTGTTTAGTCATCTAATAAACAGCGGTAAGAACATGTAGGACTAGTGCAAATAAACACTGTATACAGCATCTGGGTGAACACATTTGTACTGCTGCGGGACTAAGTACAGGAGTATAATTGCTGAGTTACATGGTGTTTTAGGAAAATGTCAACTACATTCCATGGTGGCATTGCCCTTCTGCAATCCCACCATAGATGTGACAGTGGGTAATCCAGTTTCTCCTCATTATTTCCTGCACCATTTGTGATCATGTTTTTAAATTTTATTATTATTCTGTGTGTGTGTGTGTGTGTGTGCGTGCCCGTGCGCATGTGCACGATGTACTTGCTGCAGCACAAGAAAAGAAAATTTGTGGAGCTGATTTTCTTCTGTGTTTATGTGGGCTTAGGGATCAAACTCAGGCTGTCAAACTTTACCAGCTGAGCCATCTCACTGGGTCTGTTTGCACAGTCTGTGGTAATATCTCACTGAGCTTTGACTTGCATTTCCCCATTGACTAATGAACATCTTTCCATGTGTACCTCTTTTTGTGCCCCCTTAATGAGATTACATTTTTTATTTTAAGATTGAGTTTTCAACAGTCTTCAATTACTCTAGAAAACTGTCATTTAGAGTTAAGTATTTTGTCAATGTTCTCTCTTACTCAGTGATGGTTAATCTTGGTTAGTCAACTTGACAGAATGTAGAGTCACCTAGAAAACAAGTCTGGTTATGACTGTGAAGAATTAGATTGGCGTCAGAGGCCACGGAAATATACAGCATATGGCAATTGATAATTCAAATGTCAGCCCACTGGAAGAGTGTCTCTGATAGAGGTTAATCCTGTTCAGCAAGCCTGTGGAACCATTGACTCTAGAAACTGTTGGTTGCTCACATTTGCTAAGGCAGATTGATGTCTCCCCAATACCTGCACTGTAGTGGATACTTTCATATGATCTGTGTATGTAATCTCATGATTACATCTCAATCTTATGGGTGTATATATATCTGTGGATGGTCAGAAAGATGACTTTTCATTTAACTGTAAAATTTTGATATATAGAAAATATACTAGGACAAACTTCATAACTAGATCTATTTGTCCCATGAGGGCAATAGACAACTTAAAAGCCTGCTTTGCTCCTTTTGTTCAGATTAACTGCATATAATTAGCTCATTTTTTACCCCAGAACAAGTTCAAACTAGACTAAAGGCTTTTTATAAATAGATCATAAGTTTAGAACTTACAGCTTGCACAATGTCAGAGTCACAGATGTTGAATTTAGGTTGCTACACAATGCACCCTAAGAAAAGCATGCCAATTCTTTGCTTGTCACATCTGTTGCAAACAGACCTATGTCTCAAAGTTTGTCACTGGGCACTGTGCCCCTTCGTCTGGTCATGATCTTACTCCAGAAACCTTGGAAACTTGTGTTGTCATGGCAATGGCTATGCTCCATTTGCTTAACCTAGGAACATGCTTTTGACCAATGAGAAGCAACTCTTGTAATTTTTTCTATCACTTTAAGTGTCCCATAAGAAAGAGAGTTTTTAGGCTAGAGGAGAAGAAGCCAGGAGGAATTAAAATTAGGACAAAATAATTAAAGCAGAGACAGAAGAATAAAGAGACTTGTTCAGAAAAGTACAGTGTGACAGAGCTCATTTACCTTCAGATACTATAAGAAAAAAGTTTCTTTTGCTTGCTATAGCATTCAGTCTGAATCCTGAAGTGAGCTTTGGGGCTGGATCCCAAAGGACCTTGATAGATTAGCTTCTGACCATATCTGTTTGGGGTTATCTATATTAGATGAAGTGGAAGATTCTCCCTAAATGCAAACTTAACTGTTCTATGGGTCAGGGACCAGGACCTAATGGTTTCCAACTGAGATGAATTATGAGCAGCTATCTCAAGCTTCTGGCTCTACCACTTCTTCACCTTGATAGGTTGTACCCTTGAATCGTGAACCAAAATAAATCCTTCACCCACATTGCCTTCATCAGAATGCTTTATCACAGCAACAGGAAAAGTGACTGAGAAAGAAAATTGGTACCAGGAGCAAGGCTGTTTCTCTTATAGACCTGAGGATGAGGTACTTTTTTTTAGAGACAGTTTGGAGTATCTCAAATTTACTTTGGTTTTAAAGGCAAATGACCCAGGAAAATGCCACCTCGTTACAGAATCCTTCATGCAGCATCTTTGCAGCTAGCAGCCTCCATTTATAAGAGCTGTTGAAGGTAATGAATGTGTCTGATGAGACATAGCATCAAAAAGAAACATCGCTTTCCCATAAAAAGAATTGAAAAGGTTTCAAAGAATAAAACTAAAGGCACCATCAGTGACCCAGCAGCAGCACTGAGAAAGATGGTAGCTTATTTGCATGTGGGTGGTTTACAAAGGACTTCAGACTCTCCCCTGGAAGAAGGAAATCTTGATTCAGTGATCTACTTCACTTAGATTATACATTTACAATTTCAAGAACGCATCAGTTCTCCAATATTCCCTTTATTCCTTTTAAACCAACCTGTTTCTTCTTCAGCCTGGCTTTTCAAGGGGCAATTCCAGCCTAGAGCCAGCTTGAATTTACTGACTGTCACATGCCACCCATTGTTCATCCAAATATTATTTCTTTTGCCAAACACACTTCTACTTTTCCCTTAAAAACAAGGCAGAACTAAATGCTAGAGCTCATTATTTAAGAATAGTTTGCTAATGATCATATTTGCTCTTTGTTGCTTTGTTTGTTCATGTGAACAGTTTCAGTGAAATGTGAAGGAGAGATCAGAGAGTCAGGACTGGCTCTAGAGAAGGTCTGTCCTTGTGTCTCAAGCTTTGAGGTCTAACGAGAGCACAGAAGCTCAGATGAGCTTTACCATTGCACATGTCTGTCATGGGTCACTCCTTGTTGAGCTAATCTTCATTACCCACATTTCTTATGTGTGATTGAAGATACTAACTACAGTTTCTTGGACACCCTCATTTAACCTGTTGCTTGCAGTTTCTTGGTTCTTCCCTAAAGTCTCAGCTTTGTATATTCTCCACCTCATATTCCTGATTAAAACATATTTCCTGAAAATTATATCTTTGTCTACTCCCTGCCACTGGCTCAATGTTTTCATTTAATTACTTTGCATTTTAATAGGCACACTTTTCTGCATCATAACTTCAAACCAGGTAACATGACAGGATATATAACATTCATTATATTTTTATAAATATTCTTACTTTTGGGGGGAGGGGTTTTTAGACAGAGTTTCCCTGTGTAGCTTTGCCTGTCCTAGAACTAACTCTACCATTGCACATGTCTGTCATGGGTCACTCCTTGTTGAGCCTGTAGACCAGGCTGACCTCGAACTCACAGAGACCTGCCTACTGCTGGTTGTGGTGGCACATGCCAGTAGGATTTGCTGAAGGAGGCAAGGCAGGAGGATCTCGAGTTCAAGGCCAGCCTGGGCTACACATTTAAAATCTGGGTGGTGGTGATGTATGCCTTTAATCCCAGAACTTGGGAGGCAGAGGCAGGTGGAAAAAAGAGAGAGAGAGAGAGAGAGAGAGAGAGAGAGAGAGAGAGAGAGAGATCTGCCAGCCTCTGTCTCCCAAGTGCTTGGATTAAAGGCCCGACGAAAAAATGTGTAGCCCAGGCTGGCCTCAAACTGGTGATCTTCCTGCCTCCACCTCCTTCAGCAAATCTTATTGGGATGTGCTACCACCAAATTAAATGGAGAGAAACTGAAAGCGATCCCACTGAAATCAGGAACAAGACAAGGTTGTCTACTCTCTCCATAATTTATCAATACAGTACTTGAAGTTCTAGCCAGAGCAATAAGACAACAAAAGGAGATCAAGAGGAAACAAATCAGAAAAGAAGAAGTCAAACTCTCACTATTTGCTGATGATATGATAGTTTACACAAGTGACCCCAAAAATTCTACCAAGGAGCTTCTACACCTTCAATAATGTAGCAGGACACAAGATTAACTCAAAATAATGAGTAGCCCTTCTTTACACAGATGATAATGAGTTGAGAAAGAAATCAGAGAAGCATCACCCTTCACAATAGTCACAAATAACATAAAATACCTTGGAGGAATGCTAACCAAACAAGTGGAAGACTAAAATTTTGAAGAAAGAAACTGAAGAAGACACCAGAAAATGAAAAGATCGCCCATGCTCTTGGGTAGGTAGAATTAACATAGAGGCAATTTTACCAAAAGCAATCTACAGATTCAGTGCAATGCCCATCAAAATCCTAGCAATATTCTTCACAAACCTTGGAAGAACTATACTCAACTTCATATGAGAAAAACAAAAACCAGGATAGACAAAACAATCCTGTACAACAACCTAGATGCTTCTTAACTGAAGAATGGATAAAGAAAATGTGGTATATTTACATGCTAGAGTACTACACAGCAGTAAAAAAATGACATCTTAAAATTTATAGGCAAACGGATGGATCTAGAAAAAAACACAATGAGTGAGGTGACCCAAACTCAGAAAGACAAATATAATATTCACTCATAAGTGGCTTTTAGATTTAAAGCGCTGAAAAACCAGACTATAGGCTTCAATCCCAGAGAAACTAGACAACAAAAAGACCCTAAGAGAGACATACGTGGATCTACATAGGAAGGTGAAAAAGACAAGATCTCCTAAGTAAACTGGGAGCATGGAGGTCATGGGAGAAAGTAGCAGGTGAGAGGGGAGGGAGGAAATGGAGAAAAGAAAATGTTTAACTCAATAAAAACAATTAAAAAAATCAAGAAGTTTACAGACTAGAAACAGGCAACTTGGAGGGTCATTTTCAAAAATAAAATAATATATACATCTGACAAATTCTAGACTTTTATGGTTGAACCTGTATGCATGCAATACTTGGAAACCACAGCAAATATCTTTTTTTAAATAAATTGAGAAAGTAGAATAAACATTTAAAAATAAAAGATAGCTTTCTGAAAAAAAATAAAAAGTGGAAAAATAGTCCTACATGTTTATAAAGAATGTTTTATTTTATGTATTGGTTTAGTCTGTGCTTCTTTTTTCTTAACTATATATATACTATTAATCTCCCTATTTTAATATAATTTTTCCTTCCTTCCTTTGTTCCTTCCTTTTTTCTTCCTTTCTTCCTTCTTTCCTTCCTTCCTTCTTTCCTTCCTTCCTTCCTTTTTGCCATCCTTCTGTCCCTTCCTTCCTCTTAAGTTTTTTGAAACAGGATCTTATGCTGTAGTTGTTTACAATGCCAAACTCTCTGTGTACACCAGACTGACTTAGATCTCTAAACAAGCTTCCTGCCTCAGTCTCCTAAGAAGTGGGATCCAGGCATTAGACTTCAGCCAGCCTAACGTAGCTTTTTCAGAAATTGCATAGTAATTCCTATGTTTTAACCCTATTTTATCTGACCATTTTTCTGTTGAACATTGGCTTTGATTCCACTCCACCACTCATAAAAATATAGCTGTAATTGATGGCTTGTGCCACTTTGGTCTGCAGGGCTCACATAGCAATGAATGAGCCAATGGCTTACTCATTTTCTCCTTTTGCTTTTAACGAATCCCCACACTCTCTGTTTTCTAAGCTCATCCCTGCATTAAAGCTTATGCAAAACAATCTACCCGAGCTGCTTCTTTCTCAAATTTTCAGCTTCTTTCTACATATATCATTTTAAAATTATGCTGACACTGTTGGAATTGAGAAGAATAGAACACTACACCTGAGTATACTTTGCCACAGTGAGCACTTTGAATTAAAGAGGACTGGAAAGCCTTAGAGGCTACTTTGGAATAATAGGGTCTCTACATTTTCACAATTCCCCTCCTTTAATCACGGTGGGGGAGGCTCTTTCTAAAATCTCCTTCTCCAATGAAGGGGGCTCTTCTAAGAGAAAGCTAACATTTTAAAGTGATGAGAGCTTGTGACTAAATTAGTTTGTCAGGTAGACAGTACCTTAGTCCAACTCAGAAGCACAGTGGAGCCTAGCGCAGAAAGACATCACCAGGCGCCTCTGAGCAACGCTAGAGTCTGGAGCACTGCGCTGATATTTGTCATGCTCATTTAATGTTCCAGGACAGCCAAGGCTATGCACAGAAACCCTAAATCAAAAAAAAAAGCAAAATAAAAATAAATAAATGGCACACCTAGAGGTGAAATTATTATATAAATATCCAGAGCAATAACAGAGTAGGTTTTGCAGAATATAGCTGATATATTGATCTCTAGAAGATAGTACGAATAAAGCAAACTGACCTGGGGATACAGGCGAGGTGGGATACAACTGTTAAGCATATATGAGGTCCTGAGTTTCCAGCACCGTTTAAAACAGGAGTATTTTGAAGTGGGTAGCTTATGTGTATAATCTCAGAATTTGGGTTCTGGAGGCAGAAGGATTAGAAGTTTGAGGTCATCCTCCCTAATGCAGTGAGTTTGAGGTCAGTTGAGGATATATGAAACTGTGTCTCAAGAGATGGAAATATAGAAGGAAATCAAACAAGAAAGGAAGGAAGGAAGCAAGGAAGAAAGAAAGGAAGGAACAGAGAAAGAAAACAAAGAGAAAAAAAGAAAGATAAATGGAGAAAAAAAGAAATATAAAGCAATCTGAATAAATAAGAGATCATTACAAAATTCCCACCATAATTGCATTGTCATTTTTCACAGAACTAGAAAAAACATGCCAAGATTTATATGGAAACACAAGCTATCACTGTCAATTAATGTAACTCTGAGTGAAAAGAGCACTGTCAGAGTCATCATAGTGTATGACCTCAAAGTTTACTATACATCTATAGTGACAAAGACATCTAGATCAATGGAAGATGATAGAAGATCCAGGGGTAAACTGACACAGTTATGGAAAGCTAACTTTTGACAAAAGTGTAAAACAATACACAGAAAGTGCCAGTTTATTGAATAAATGGTGCTAGTAAAATTGGATATCCAATGCAAAAGAATGAAATTAGATTCATATCTCTCATCTATACAACAAGCAATTCAAACTGAACCAACGACCTTAATTTAGAACAAGAAATGCTGACATTGGTTAAGGAAACATGGAGGATATACTTCAAAGACAGGTTTATATAGTAAATATAAAGGAATTTCCAACAGCTTAGAAATTAGCTTTAAGAACTGACAAATGTAATTACATTAAATTAAAAGAATTCTGCATAGCAAAAGTTATTATCAACATACTGAGAAGACAGACAACAGAATGATGGGAAAATATTTGCCAAATATACTTCAGATAAAGTATGATATCAAGAATTGTCAAAGATATAGGGAAAGAAGAAAACATTTACTGACGTTGGAAGTGTAAGCTGCCGCAGCCCACATGAAAAGTGCCATGGGAACTTCTTAGGAAGCTGAAAGTAAATCTGTTGCACAACCAGATCCACCACTCCTGCACACAGACCTGAGATCACTGTATTCTACTACCGAGACACTTACACATCAATGGCTTTGCTATTTCTTTATTTTTTGTTAAATTATTTTATGCATTATATTTTGATCATGTTTTTCCCTCCTCCACCTCTTCCCAGATCCGCTCCACCTCCTAATCCACTCAAGTTTATGTTCCCCAAACCCCCCTTAAAACCAAAAAAAAACCTAAAAATAAAAATAAAAACCCAAACCTCCCAAACAAACAAATTCCCTCAAGAACACAAAAACAAACCACATTCCAGGGCAGGTCCTGTGGCCAACATAGGATAAACGCAATGCCATTTCTGTAGATTTCTTTCATTTTGCTTTATTTTGGCATATCTATGTTTATTATAGCTTGCTAAAAATTATTAACAAGGAGATGTAAAAAGGCTAGGTATCTACCAAGAAGAAAGCGGATAATGAAAACACAGTGCACATGCAATGTGGAATTTTACTCTGTGAAGAAAAGCATTTTCTGGAGAATGTACACAATTGGAAAATATTACATCAAGGAAAGTAACCCAATTCCAGGAAGACAAACATTACAAGTTGTCACTCATGTGTATATTCCTGTTTCTAATTTTTAAATACGTATATTTACATTTGCATGGGAGTAAGCGTGAGTAAACATGTACATTTACATTTGCATGGGAGTAAGTGTGAGTAAACATGTACATTTACATTTACGTGGGAGTAAACTGGGGAAATGGAAAGGGATTTGTGAGACAGAAAACTCAGAGTCTTTAATGGAGGGGGGTAGAAGGCCACAAAATACATGACGTGTGTATGAGATATGAAAGGGGAGGGGGAATTGAGGGGTGGGGTGGAGCATAGAGGGTCACATTCTAACAGGACATGCATGTTTTTAATGTTGTTATTACATTCTGTTATATATTTTAAATTGAAAGAATAAATTTTAAACCATGTTCAAGAGAACTCTGGTCAGTTTATAGCTATCTATGATGACACCCACCAATAAGTCTGAATTAGAACAGAAGGTAGGTCTGGAAAAATAAGCGTTTCCTTTTGATATATTAGGCAGTGGTTAGGATTACAAAATGGACAATTGAGTATAGTAAAACTTCCACCAGAAACAAGCTGGTTAGCAGCCTGGTGAGCAACAGTTTCCTTTTTGTTGCTAGATATCAGAGGGGTTAGCTGTTGTCAGCAGTAATGAACTGAAGGTCATGTCTCTCCATACAGAGAAGTATGGATGTGTGTGTGTGTGTGTGTGTGTGTGTGTGTGTGTGTGTGTGTGTGTGCATGTGTGCATTTGGAGGCTCATCTGCATGTAGAGAAATGGAACATTTATAATTTTAAAACAACTAAGCTTGTTTCTGTTTTTTAGATTTTTGTTGTTGTTTTTGCTTTAAATTCTTTTGAAGCCAGACATAGTGTTGCACACCATTGCTCTTAGCACTTGGGAGGCAGAGCAGGTGGATCTCTGTGAGTTTAAAGCCAGCCTGGTCTATATAGCAAACTCCAGGTTATCCAGTGATACATGGTAAGTCCCCGTACCAAAATAAAACAAATAAACACAAACAAAACCAACCGAATTCTCCCATGTGGCTAACTTGCCTAGGCAATGAACATTTAAGAGAAAAATCTACACACAAACACATACTGATGCCTGTGTTTCCTTCCAGGTGACCAGCTTTGGATCTGTCTCCACAAAGTTCAAGCTACCTGTGATAGCCACAAACAGTTCCCTTGTCTCCAGCAGAGTGAAGAAGCACAGGTTACGTATTAGGTGCCTGATAAAACGACAGTAAATCAGTCCTTCCGTGGGCCAGTCCCAGTGAGGGAAAACAGCACAGCCACAACTCTGCAGTGACAGTGTTTGGCGAGCCAGTGGTAATTTGCTTGAGTTATGACTGTAAGCAATAGATTTAGAGTATTATGAAAATATATGCTTTGTTAAGTGCTGGGAATTATGCTGAATAATTCTGAACATAACTTTTACTGAACTAATGAATCAAAGTGGGGCTTCCCACATTCTCCAGCATCAGCGTGGAAAAATGTGTCCAGATACTCACATGCAGGATATAGCCAGTACCGCTGGGGGAGGGATGATTGTCAGGCGTGTTCGGTTTAATGGACAAAGAGCCTCAATTTGGCATTTCAAGACCATTTCTAACTTGGTAAAGAGCCTAAGAACACAATTTGGAAGAGTTAGCCCACTGGGTTGGGCCTGGAGTGCTGTTTTACAAGAATGTATAACCTGCGTTAGTGCAAAGTTAGGCCAAATGCACAACGGCATAGAGCTGAATGAAGGAGCAGCGTCCTATGGGCTTGTGAACCTTCCTCTCCTTTCTTCCTAACCCAGGAAATATGAACAGAAACTGTTCATCCATATTTACTTTGGAAGAGCTGAAAAATAAGATGTCCATGTACTAGTTGAAAATAACATGCTAATCATAGAGAATTTGAAAAAAATAAAAGCAGAACTAAGATAATAATAACCCATCTCCAACAGTATTATCAAATGAAACAATATAGATATTTATACACACTGAAAAATAGATATGAACATATGCACGTTTATATGCAACTTAGTTTATTTTTAAAAAGAAAGAAGAAGTATAAGAGGTTTTTATATTCCTCTTCAATTAAAAAAATTAATAGTTTCTTTTTCATACTGTGGTATGTCTCATCATATCTTAATCTATTTTTTTTTGCTATATGTGCCATGTGTTTGGGGTGCACAAACCACAGAGAGAAGCCAGGACTCTCCCTCTAGCGGTCGGTACCACACCGTTTTGATACAAGGTCTCTCATTGAATAGGAAGCTCACAGTTTAGGTTAAGCTGTCTGGCCTGAGAGTTTCTGGACCCTCCTCTGCACCACAATTTTGGGGTCACCGTCACACACATCTGTGCCCGGTTTTATAATGAGTGCTGGCGATTTGAACTCAGGTCCTCCACTTACAGAGCAAGTGCTCTTATCTCTTGAGTCACCACCCCAACCTCCAAGTTTCTAACGTTTGCATTTGTTTTATCTGGCAGAATACCATATAACAGTACGAGTCTCTTAAAAATTCCACACCAGTACTTTGAAATCAATCACAGTGGGTCATTTCGCTGTAGTAAT
Organism: Ondatra zibethicus; assembly: GCA_004026605.1. Lineage (NCBI taxonomy): Eukaryota > Metazoa > Chordata > Mammalia > Rodentia > Cricetidae > Ondatra > Ondatra zibethicus. The sequence continues at coordinate 15,840 of PVIU01019296.1, forward strand.
ACAACAGATGCTACAAACAAGAACCTCAATTGTTGTTTTTGTGGATCATGAAAACTTAATGAAACAATGAAGTAGGTATTAACAATTCCAGTACATTTTAAAGCTGTGCATGTCTGCAGTGGTTACATTATGACAAATGCCAAGCATTAGGCAAGCAGTGCCTTCACTATTAAAGAAATCAGTTACTTTGCGTAGCATATGACTGTCATCTGAACGTTTGCCCATCTTTCTCACGTCTGTCTTTTGCATTAGTATAATATTTAAGTATTCATCTACAAGATTTGGTAGTAAAATTTATCAATACTTCCCCTAACCTGTGTAGGTTCATCATCACTGAGTAGCAGCCAGGGAGACAAACCACTCAGGTTTGAGTCTCTCAGGTGAGAGTCAGGGCAGAACACTTGTTTGCATACATGTAGGGTTTTGTTGTTCCTTTGCGGTACTCTGTATTGGATACAGGATCTCGTTGATGCTGTGTGAATGCATCACCACTGAGCTATATCCCCAGCCCTTGTGTCACCTGTGATTTTCCAGGGTCTCAGGAACTTGACTAGAGTTGTTGACACCCACTCCATAAGGCCAGCCAGGCCTTATCCTAAATCTTGAAGACAAAGAAACTCACCCAGTTTCCTCTTTGGTGTGAGCTATAATCTCAGTCTGAAGTGCCCAAGACTCACATCCTAAGGGCTTAAATCCCAGTCTGTGACACCTTGGAGAGGTGACAGCACCTGTAGGAGGTGAGAGCTAGTGGAAGAAGCTGGGTCACAGGGCAGGGGGCTGTTCCTCTAGACACATTGGGACTGGCTTATTTTCCTTACTGTAATTTGCTTTCCTTGTTGCTGTTGTTTGGCTTAGTTTTGGCTTCAAAGCTTCCATGCAGTAGCCCAGTATTGTCACCTCAGCAAGGCTGTCTGACCTCTCACAGGTCCAAAGCAACAGACAAAAGCCTCTGAAACTCTGAGCCGAGTTTAAGTTATTTCTCTCCAACATTTTGTTTCCGTGATATCAAACTGCCCCACACAGTCTTTATTATTGATTGGAATTTTTATATACAGGCTCTGTCTTTGAAATGAATAGAGAGCGTATTTCAGCTCCATAAACAGTAGCGTATTCCTATACATTCTATGCTATATACCAATCATCTCTTTGGAATTTTTAGTATGTCTAGAATTCATTTCAATGTATTGCTGCTACCTAATCTTTCTAATCTCACCCAGTGAACAGTAATTTCTTACTCTATGTTCTGTGACCTCTCTTTTTATTAGCTAAACCATTACTTTGAATAGGATTGGCTCTAGAGATGTTTATTGGATCATAATCTATATCCTTTATTTTGGGCACAAACGAAACCCCGACTTCAATATTTGCTAGGGTCAACTTTAACACTCTCTCCAGTTTATTCTTAGTGATGCTTTCTTGTTTCTTCTTGCAAGTATAAAAATATTATACTGTTTTCCCCCAAATAAATGATGCATTAAAATTTCAAAGAACTATTTTTTAAATGTATTAGATGTCACTTTTGCAAAAATTCATATTGTACAAAAAGAATAATGAAAATCTCTTGTGGATTCTTACCACTGAGGATGCGCCTCCATAAGATCGGACTGTATATAAGCCTGCAGGGTATTTTCCTAATTAGTGATTCATGGGAGAGAGCCCAGTTCATGTGGGTCTTCCTGGACCTGATTGGGTTCTATAAGAAAGCAGGCTGAGCAAGCCAATAAACACTCTCCTCCTTGGTCTCTGCATCAGCTCCTGCCTGTATCAGCTCCTGCCTGTATCAGCTCCTGCCATGCTTGAGTTCCTGCCCTGACTTCTTCTGAAGATGAAATGTGACATGGGAGCACAAGCTGAACAAGCCCTGTCCCCTGCAAGCTGCTTTGGTCATCACAGCAATAGTAATCCTGAGACACTATGTTAGGTTCTACAAACAAAACAGGATAATGACTTTAAATTGATTTGAGAAAATGAATATTCTTTGACTGTTACTTTTGAATGTAAATGCATACACATATATAAATGTATATGCTATAAATAGATATGTATATACAAATACATACATGCAAACACATCTTCTTTTTGGAAAAATACTCATCTTTCCAAAATGGTAATAGGCTCTCTTGGGGAGGGGTATTTCAATGTGTATACATATTTTATATGATTGCTTTATCATTTAACAACAAATTATTCTTTTCTTTTTTAAATTAATTTTCCATGATATTGTATCTACGACTAATAAAAGAATGTGTTCTGTCATGGACTATGCCTTTAATTCTTGGTGTTTTTCAAACTTTTGTCTTGTCCATAGCATTCAAAAATGGCTAAAGAATCAAGAAAACGATCTTTTTTTTTTCTTCCCAGATAAAATTTTAATAATCTAATTTGGTAAATACTTTTATTTTGTTTTATAAATGAAAAGTTTATTGAAAATTTTGGATGGGGGAATAGTCTGTCTTTGGTGCATCTCTTAAGTGTCCTCTTTGCTGTTAGTTTCTGATTCTTAGTGAAAGACCTGTGCTGCCTTCCGCTGTAGTACCACAGCTGACCTGTGAGAAACCTTGTAACTGGGTAGAGTTGTTCACTAAACCAATTACCCCAGTAAGACAGTTAGCAACTAAAGTTTCAAAGCAATGTTTTCTATACTGAAGCACTCTTAATAAAAGTTGAACAGAAATATATATTTACAAAACAAAAATATCACCAAGAAAGTTTTAGCTTTAGTTATGTCTGGATTCCACTGTAGCAGAGCCATCATGCTGGCCTATTTCATCATTCAGTGCATTTCTTACATGTATAACTTTTTAAACGTTTACTGTAACCTTGAGCACATGAAGCAAGGGAGCCCCAACTGAGCTACCCCATCCCCATTTCTAACACCTTCATCATCTCACTACTTACCACTTTTAATATCGTGGCTAAAATTTAGCTGTAGCAATAGAACTCTTGCCTTCCCACCAGGTCCTGCAGCCATTCAGTCCCAAAGAAACACACAGAAGTCTATGTTAATTATAAACTGGTTGGCCTGTTAGCTCAGGCCTCTTATTAATTCTTACATCCTACCCATAATTTGTGTCTGTGTCAGCCACATGGCTTGGTACCTTTTGTCAGTGAGGCATTCTCATCTTGCTTCCTCTGCATCTGGGTAATGACTGGTAACTGAACCTTTCCTCTTCCCAGAATTCTCCTGTTCTGGTCACCCTGTATATTGGCTACTGGCCAATCAGTGTTTTCTTTTTAAATGCAAGTAACAAATCTTTACAGGTTACAAGACCATTGCCCCACAGCACGCCTGCCTTCTTTTAGCCTTTTAGTGTTACTATCAGAACTTCTAAGATAGTGCTGGATTCAGTCTTCAAGTCTGTGGAATGTGCTGCATTTCTTACACTTGTTTTTATATAAGCACACCTTCACTTTGTCTTTCTAATCATCCTCATAGTCTTTTGGGAAGACATTAGGTTAACTAACTTAAAGTCACCTTTTATTTTGTATTTTACACATGTGTATTTGGAGTATGCTTCTTGTTAAAGTTCCCAGTTTACTCTTAATCCCATTGTTGCTTAGTTATATTTCTGAACTTTTCCAAAAGTGAATTTGTTCTTGTTGGTCTGTCTTATACATGTGAAAATAAAGATCAAGGTTCACTGGCAGTGTTGCAGACTGGGGAGCTTGCAGTTCAGCAATGGATTCCCTAATGTGACACACATGTGGCAAAATGTACATCAAGATGCTTGCCCTGTGGCTCCTGGAACTCCTTGTTCAAGTAGCATAAGCAAATCACCATAGGAAAAACTCCCACTGGTGAGAAACCCTATCTAAGGACTTCTGCTTATGTTAAAGATGAATTCCTTGAGAAAGATGAATGCCATTGTTTAAAATACAAAGTACACATAGTCATCTAAGGAAATATTATATGTCTAGATTCACATCTTCCCCAACCATTGAACACCGAGACAAGTGTGCCAGTATATGTGTTCAAGAATGTCTTTCACATCATTATTTTAGTAATGAATATGTAGACAAGATCAAGAATCCATTATGGAAAAAATTTTGACTAATTTACCAATATTATGCTGCACACACACACACACACACACACACACACACACACACACACACACACATTTTAAAATATAAGCAAATCAGATAGAGGAAAGTTTATTATAGTTTTTTCAATATAAAAACAAATTGCAAGCTTGTATGTATATTAGGACAATATGAATCACAAATTTTATGTCATATATAGATACCTTATGGAAAATACATATATATATACAATATGATATACATTCATAAATCCATATTATATATATGAGTAGCATGTACATATGTACATATCTGTATGCACCTTGGAGAGATGGCTCAGCAGTTAAAAGCACCATCCGCTTTTACAAAGGTCCAATTCCCAGCAACCACATGGTGGCTCATTCAAAAAAGAAAAAAAATGCACCTTTCCATAGTCTATGTTATTCTTTACAGGTCTGGAAAACTTACACCGATATGTACTCTATGTCCAAGGGTGTAAGTGGGCACCTTTGATTATTTGAATATTGGTGTGATTGGTATTTTTAATTAGAAAATAACTACATCATTTCTCCCTTCCCATTCTTCCATCTACCTCTTCTCATGCATCCCTACCTTGTAATCTGACAAGTCCATAGCCTCTATTTCTTTAATTACTTTTACACACACACATACACTCGCACATACATACACACACACACACACACACACACACACACACACACTTCAGCATGGAAATACAGACAACCAGTTCAGGTTGTGTGATGCTATTCATATGGATATGAGCTCAGGTCTGACCTTCTGGTACTGAATAACTGACTGAGGACTCATCCCTATGGAAGACAATTTCCCTGCTCTCAGCATTCCTTAGTTGCCCTACTTCTTGCCTAGGACTGAGGCTCCATGAGGGTTCTCCCTTTCGTGTTAACATGCCTATGGATGGCAGCCTTGTTTAGGCCTTGTCCAGGCAGACATGTGGATGAAACTACCTGGGCGTAGTTTCCCTGACTACGTAGTTTCTAGGAAACAGTCTCACAGCATACTTCCTGTTCATGAAAGTATATTTTACTATTTAAATTAATTTTAAAAGCAACATACAATGCTACTAATAATGAGAAATTAGTAAGAATTTACTCTCAATCATATTTATTTGATTATAGTAGCATAACATAATATTTAAACACAGCATTTACTATTTAAGGCTTCTATTGTATTTATTTGGTTTATAGTAATAACAATTTTTACATACAATTTTTAAAATTTAAGAAACATTTATTTTGTTAAAGTAGCACATGACATAATTTTTCTATATAACATTTATAATATTAGTTAAATGGGCAGAATCACAATGTGTATGTGTGTATTTCTGTTGTCTGTCTGTGTGTCTGTGTGGTAGTGACTCAGTCAAGCTCTGTGCTAGCTTAGTATGCCCAGGCCCTGTGGATTATCTCAGTACTAAAAAAATATTATCTAATATCATATTTCCCTTTCTTGACTTTATAACCTTAGATTCACCATTCAGTCACCTGGGATAGGTCTTCAATAAGTCTTCCAAAGAAAGAGAATGGATTTTAGTTTATCCTCCCTTACATGACTGCAAATGACGTTTCCACATATTAATTTTAACTCTAACTGTCATTCCCAGTCTAATCACAAATGTTTCTCCGAGACATCTGTGGACGATGAAGTCTGAGGGCCTCGGGTCGTGATGCTGAGTCATGTGAATGGGGAACCTGACCCCAATCTGCTGCTGTTTGTCTATCAGTAAATTTCTGTTTCTGTCTGGATGTTTGCCAGTGTTTAATGTTTGAATCACTTTAGCTATACTATTTCTAACTGGGAAGTCTCTCTCTATCTCTCTTTCTCTTTTTTCTCTCTCTCTTTCTCTCCTCTCTCAGATGTCAGTTTCTACTTGGTTATTTTTTAAATTGATTTCTTTCATACCATTTCCTCTTTTAGTATTCTGGGAGAAAAATTTTCATTCTGCATATGCATCATCCCTGAATCTTGGATTTACCCATTCTTCACATCTAATCTCTTTGGTGGTGAGAACCAATTTTGGAGACACCCAGGTTTGTTTGTCAGCAAAGGTGGGGCATGCTGGCTTCCTGTTCAAGTACCTGTCTTCCATAGAAATTTCTATGTGGTTTGTTAGCAGGTAATTCTGTGATGTTGTGTCTATGTAAATTTGACTGTTAGAACAAAGAATAAATGTTATGGCTCTCAGACCTTATGGTGTGTGTGCAGGAGGGGGTGGAGCAAGATAACTCAGTTGCCCACAGAAGTCACACTGCTGAGGTGTTTTGGGAATGAATCCCATTTCGAAGGGAAGAATCATGTATTCACAAGGTTTTTACAGATATGACAGTGACTTTTCCAAAAGACAAGAGTTCCCTCAGCTCTGCAAAACAGGTTACTCCATGTGGACGTGGACATTTCCATGGATCTGCCTACTGGTTGGTCAGCTGTTCATTCACTGTATAGTCTGTGGGCTCCAAAATTTTTTCATGTTAGTTGTCCTGAACGATTCAGCATTTCTAAGATTTTAAAAAGTTACCTGACTTGCTAGGCAGAGGCAGACAAATCTCTGAGTTCAAGGCCAGCCTGGTCTACAGGGAGCTCCAGCACAGTAAGGGCTATGCAGAGAAACTCTGTCTTCAAAAACAAAAACAGTAAAAAAGCAAAAAAAAAAAAGTGACCAGAATCAAAACCTTTTTTCTTTGTTTAAAATAACACAGTAAAATAATTTTCCAGAATTCTCTTATATTAGTTCAATCTACAAGACTTCAGAGTATAGAGGTGTGAAGGTAAGAAATTATATTGTTACAGTTTCCCAGTATTTTTTCTTTTTTATTAAAATGTAATTACATCACTTACTTTCTTCCCTGTCCTCCCTCCAATCCTTCTCATGCTCCCTTCCTCCAATTCCTCCTTTACCCCCCTGCCCTCTCTCAAGTTGATGGCCTCTTTTTGATTATTATTGTTACACACACACACACACACACACACACACATACACACACACACACATATACACATACATAAGCATAAATATATAAACATGACCTGCTAAGTCCATTTCATGTGGCTTGTGTGTATATGATTTCAGGGTTGTCCACTTTGGACTGGCTAACCAACTAGGGGACTCATCCTTGGGAAAAGCTCAATCATCCCTCTCTGGGCAGTCACTAGTTACCTGTTCCTCTTTGTCTTGGATTGGGATCGTGTGACATTTCCTCCTTACATATTAGCATATCTGTCAATACTGTCATTGTTCAGACCTTGTTCAGAAAGCCATATTTCTGAAGTGTCCCCGGTGTGGCTTCCCTGTAATTTCTAGGAGACACAATCTGACAACAGCCTGGTCCTATGACTCTGCACCTTCTTCCAGGACCTTACCTGAGCAGGGGTTCTGTTGCAGGCTTATCTGCTGGGGCTGGAGTCCCCATGATGTGCAGATCTCTGTATGATGACATACTGTGGTTTTCTGTAATGGTCTCCCTTTGCTGTACAGAGAAGCCTCTTTGATGAGGGGCTAACTATTATGCTTATCTATGGGTAGAAGGATATGTTTTAGGCACTAAGTAAGAATTATTCTGATCTAGTAAGCTGATGGTAGTAGGTTCCTCTCTAAGATCTGGGACCTCTGAGAAGTTGGCTAGATTTCTAGAGTCAGACATGATCCCCATCCTATTGAGTGAGCCTTAAGCTCAATTAAAGAGCTATTGGTTATGGCCAAGGCACGAATGCCACTATTGCACCCATCTTGCCATGATGGCCGTTGCTATAGCTCACTGGCACTGTATCTAGATAGGGCTATTGATTTACTTCCTCCCTTGGTGCTTACCTAGGACTTTCTGGTACTGCAAAAGTTAGATTGTAAGAAGGAGGCTTTCAAGTTAGATCCCCCTCAAACTGCTTAAATCCTTTGTCCAAAGTACATGGTGTCTTCAGCAATAGGGACTTACCTTCCATCCTTGAGAGACAACCAAAGCTAATAGCAATATGTACTGTTTCTAGGCGTCGATTGGACAGCTTTGACCAACAACTTGAAAGGAGGTTTCTCACTCCTGGTACTAGGGATGTTGTTAGATAGTCTATGGTTCTTGAGGGAAGTATTTTAGCCAAGAGGCATAACTTCCTTTATGGAGTGTGAGTGTGTGTGTGTGTGTGTGTGTGTGTGTGTGTATTTGTGTATGTGTGTGTGTGTTCATTGTATATACCTTTGACTTAATATAAAATAATATGATTCATTAAGGCTAAAATAATATTATTCCTTGAGGTTGTATCAAACACCCTTGCTATTATTTGTCTTTCCTCCTTCACTGTCTTCTGTATTGGCCTTCCTCTCTTATCCCCAGTTAGAGACTCCCCCTGCTTTTCCCCTTCTTCCACTTCCTCTTCCTGTCACCTAAATCCTGCTTCTTCCTTCTTTATCCCTCGCCTTGCCCCTTTTTTGGTCCCTTGTTTCTGTGGGTTCTTAGGATGTACTCTTACATCTGAAGATTTGGGGCTAAGAGCCACAAATTAGAGAGAACACGTGGTGACATTTGTCTTTCTGGGTCTGGGTTACCTTACTCAATTTTTTTTTGTAATAACTTCCATTTACCTGCAAATTTTATGAGTTCATTTTTAGTTTTCAAACCTCAAAGAATATGTTTCAATTACATTTTCAACTTTTAATACATTGAAATTTTAAGAGACTGGTCAATGTATGCATACTGCCATGGAACATTTTTAAATCAAGCATGATTATGCCCATAAGTCACATTTTTGAGTAAGCTTGATGTCCTAGAGATTGTTATTTTCTGATTCTGTGCTCCAAAAATTCTTTTCCATTTGTAAACTCTGATTAATTTTAAAAACCTCAAGTACATACGGTGATTACTTCGGTCAAAGAACTCTTGTGCATAACGATTTGCACACACACTTAAATACAACTTTCTGTTTAAAACAAATGGCCACTGTGCAAGGAAGACCCTGAGCTCCAAACAGAGGCTAAGAATTCTGAAAAGAAAATCATGCTTATTAGGATATGCCAAACCAGAGTATGCCAGTACCCAAGTCCCCAGATCCCTTCTTTTATGATTTTGGGCCTTGGAACATCTCTGGATTGCATTTTCTTAGTGGTAAAATATTAATAATAATAGCACAAAATTACCTGGGCAGTAATGAGACACAGCAACATTCTCTATGTAGCAAGTCTCCATGCAAATATACACTAAAATTCTCGCTGTGTAGTTATGGTTGGGTGTATGATTAGTATCTCCCACAGAGATGTGATTTCCAACTCAGAAGGATAACCACTGTAGAAATAATTGTTAGGATATTTATTATGGGCCATTGCCATTGAGAGTTCTTCTTCTGCTCAAATGCTGCTTAATGTCCAGTTAGTAAAGCGAGTAAACTCGGTTTCTGACTCAAATGGACTATGAATGAAGGTCTAAAGAACGGTTTCATTTACGCATTTAAATAATTGCAGGACTTCAGTCAAGTGGGAAGTACTTTGGGTTCATTAATAAGGACTGGCTCAAATTACATTATGAATGAATTCCTGAAACACCACTTTAACTACATGTTTTTTTTTTTCCCCTCAAGCACACATCAGCATGGTCGGCTGAGGAACAGTCACACTCCTGGAAACTGGGAAAGAAAACGTTAGCTCAGGTAGGAGCCGGAAGGGACAGGACGGGGGGTCTCTGGAGGCAGAAGCATGAGCCCTTGGCCACTGAAGCTCACCCTGGCTCCCGCCCGGCCTCACATCTAAGCATGGAAAGTCAAGAACTCAGAGCCAGTCCAGCAGAGGCTGAGCTGCTGCTTCTCCCCGCAACAAGGTCTGTGTCCAAAATCTCTATCGTCATCATTTGTAACTGCCTCTTCACTACCTCCATGTGAATATCTGCCCATAGCCCTCTCACCTCAACACGGTGCCCATAGTGCATTGCCAACTTGCCCTAGAGTCATGTTGGGTCTGCTGGGCCAGGATCATCAAGAGACATGAGAGACAGATCCAGTCAGCAGATGACTTTGGGAAAGAGTTTGCCAAGTCATCAGGCCTTCTTGGGCATGCGTGTGATGCAAAAACAAAACAAAACAAAACAAAACCTCTGTATATGAATCCGTGGCTATTGCATCCTCAAAAAACCATTTGCCGTACAATAAACATACAAATTCAGCTCTCCTGCTCATCGTTGAAAAGACTAGTTGGTTTTTGTCTAATTTCAAAGGTTATTTTAGGTATTCTGGAGCCTCTGCAGGGGCATTTTGTGTGGGGTTTGCCTGTGTATGTGTGTGTCTGTGCGAGTGTAGGACTGCGTTTACATGCATTTGGTTGCTCCTTTTAAATAACATTAAAGAAGATGCAGATTTCCTAACAGCCCATCTTGAATACTAATGTCAGCCATGGCACTGTTTGGGGTTCAGTTTGGGACCTCTGACAAACTTAATCTTCTCATCTTTAAGATCACTGTAATGGTATCTACACCCACGCACAGCTGTCTTGGTTAAAAAATAAAAGGGCACCATAGAAAGGCCTCACACAGCTTGCCCGTATATGAAAAGGGTAGTCTCTTTCCCAGTGACTCTCTCCACAGAGAAGGAAGGCTCGGTAATATAATGTTACTAAATTTAGTCTATGAAGATACGTGGAAATAAATGATTGGGAAATTCAGCGCAGACACTTCATCAACTCTGTCAGTGATAGAAAAGGATGGAACCTGAGCTCAAAGAATGGGGTCAATGAGTTCTAAGGAAAGACAAAACTTCCAAGCATTTAAATTGGACATTATTTGCGATCTCTAGGGTTAAAAAATGTGACTTTGAAAATAGATTTATTTATTTTTATTTTATGTTAGCCTGCATGCAGGCATGAACACTATGTGTGCAGTGCTTGGAAGCGGCCAGAAGAGGGCATCAGAGCCCCTGGAACTAGAGTTACAGAAGGTAACTTGTGGAAGCTGGAAACCTATTCAGGATCCTTCGCAAAAGCAGCAAGTGCTCCTCACCACAAAGCCATCATTCCACTCCCAAAATGTAAAAAAAGAGAGAAATATATTCCCTGGTTTATATCTGTATACCATACCTAGAAGATTAAGCCTTTAGTTTCTCAGACAAAACTTACAGTCTTCAGGTACCCTTTCATTAAAATAGCTGAAACAGTTTTCTCCATGCTGCTAGACGCAGGCATCTGCTATCGTGTGCTACTCAAACAAAGGCCGCTGGGCCAAGACTCCCCGCCCTGCTGTTTTTCAGCATAAATAAACACAGGTCTGTGATGTGAAGACTTGAACATATCCAACCAGAATGTCCCACATCAGCTGCCAAAACAGTTCTCCTTGGCTAGCACTCGGCCCGGGCGGGGGTCCCGATATGCACTCCTGAGAAAAGCAGAGGCCATGAAAACATCTCTCATAAAAGGCACTAGACACATGACTAATGGTGACGACATTAGAACTCTCATAGTGGCGGGTAAGTCTCAGCTCGCAGTGACTTTGGCAACACAGAGCCCCAAGTGGCACTGATCTGAATTGAGGCAGTGAGACCTCAAAATCTGTTCATGCGGACCTGTCTTTAGATCGAGCTTGTGGGAAGTATATTGCGTGGGATAATCCCCACAGTAGCTCAGAAAGGTTGAGGGATTAAGCCTTTAATATTTTACAAATAGAGGTCAATGATGTACCGAAGGTCACATAAGCTGTGCAAACCTGGTTGACTCTGGAACTGTGTCTTGAGTTTCTATAGTTAATCACTCGAAGTGAGAAAAATAAATGTCTTTTTTAAAGGAAGAAAGGCAGGAGATACAAAATATAAAGCTCTATTTATATCTGACAGAGTAGGAGAAATTGATGTCTGTAGATACTTTATATATTGATTTTCATTAAATACACCAGGAATGCCTGATGTATTTAAGAACCGTTCTCCGTGCATGCTAAAAACCTTGCTCAGGAAGCAGACGATTCAGCCAAGGCAAATAAGACATTCTGCTATAACCGAAAGGTTTAGAAAAGTACTACAGCTGAGGAATAGAACAAACGGAGTCTCCCCATGCAAAATCTTCTGGGGATTTCCAAAGGTGAAAACAGGATGAATCATCACGAGCAACAACATCCTTGAACCTTTGCTGGTGCACCAAGCCTGTGCTGGACTCACGAGCATATGTAGGACCAGCGGGACTCAGATCTTTAGGGTGGGAGAAAGCCAGAAATGTGAGAAATTAGGTTGTTATTCTGAGAAATGTCACCAGAGAGGCAAAAAGGTCTTGTGTGGAGAGTTAAATCAGACATGAAAGGACTGAGGAGCGAGTCCTAAGAGGGCCGACAGAGAAAGGAGCTGATGAAGTTACGCTAAACATGAGCAGGGATATACTTTAAAGCAATGATATAAATATATGAACTTATAAATTATGTACTTGGAACTGTACTGCTTATATACATCTATGTCATGTTTCAAGTTTGTCACAAAAACTGTCATTTCAATAAATAATATTATATTATATACTATATGCATGTATTCAAAGAATTCCTATGGGTCTGGGAATGCATCTCAGAGGTACTAGGAGAGTAACTTCAAGGTTTTGGGTTCAGTTTATACAATCTACAACTAAATGAGGGTGGGTGGGCTTCTTTCCTTAGCCTTGTATATCCCACACATAAATTCTCTTTCCATTTTACATAGAACAACTTTTCAAAAATGTGATCGCTGAGTAGAATAATAGTATCTTTAAGGTTTGAATTCACAGGTGAACAAAAATATTATCTCATACACACACATTATATATATATATATATATGAAGTTATTGATCTATTTGAATTCTTCACATTTTAAATTAGATGTTGTTTCCCTTTGCAAAACCAAATTAGGTCAAATGGCCAAATTTCTTAATGTAAGTTGAGTCACACATCTGAGAAAGGTGAAAATTCAGAAATCACTTGAGCAGAACCAGCCAACGTGTAGCTAGGAGTTCTGCACTAATCATTAAATAATCTGATGGTTTTTTTCCATGGTAAAGGTTTCTTTTTGTCCTCTCCCATGAGTCATCCCACCTGGAAGTTAGCTACTTACTAGACTCATAGACAGAAACATATGTAGATGTTAAAGCTCTTCGGTTGACTCCTATGTGTAATGTTTTACATTCTAAACTATAGCCAGAATGACTGCCACTAGATAACTTGGGTTCCAATTTAAAATGCCATATTTAATATTTAAAATAACATGTAATCTTTATACATCTAATTATTTTGTTTCTTCATCGCCATTTTCTTGTACAAATTTAGGAAAGAAAGAAAAATGAGTTGTCTAAAAACAAGGCTTGTCCAATGATCACCTTTTCCTAATTAGAAATAAAATAAATACTTTTTAAAATATTTTTAATGAAATGTATACTAGTTGTTGCAAACCACTTTCTCACCAATAGAACAATAAAAATGTCGTGCTCCATTACCTTAAATTCTCAATAACTTTGGTTGCTACCAGTTGACAAAATCTCCTAAGGAATTTCCTTAATTGCAATTACCTGGCATATTATATTTAACCTCAGTCTCTTACATGAGTATGTCTCCCAGAGACTCAAGTTCCTTAGTTATAATGGTATAGTTTCTCACATTCTTCTGCATACTTTTCATCATCTTGTAATTACTTACAGTGATTAATACGTTGTAAAACTTTTGTGACTAACATATGCTATATTAATTAGAGAATAATGGGAAGAAAATACACATTCAGTGTAGATGTAACTTTTCTGAATCTTTTTAATCTACATATGTAATACCAACTGTTAAAGTAAGTTAATTCATTATTTCATATACAGGTACTGTTTATTTACTTTAAATATTTAGATGTGTTGAAGTACATATTCTGACTTAATAATGAATAAGGTTTATCTTTACATCATAAAATACTTTGACTAATCATTTAGTTTGGGTGAATATCGGAGTTTCATCTGATTTCATTCATCTTTTGGCCACACCTTAAGACTGCATAGTCCCAGGCTTCCAGTCCACCTCCTCGTGTGTTTCGGTCAAGTTGGAACCCTGTCTACATGCTCTGCTCCCACTTTGGCTTCCCTGCTCTAGAGTGATGCAGTCACTCATGGCAAACCAATACTGCAACAACTGTAGGCTGCTAGAAAAGTTTTTTCGCAAGTAGCTGTTTAACACCACAAAGAAGTTAGGTTAAAATTGTTTCAAAGTCTAAAATTAGTTACATTTTAAGCTAACTGCATATGCTTTTATTGTCTCTGATCTAAAATATGATCCCAGGAGGTTGTGAAAAGCATGCGAATTACAGAAAGCTAATTTGCTCCAACAGCGTCGCCTCCCATGCAGTTGGGAGGTCTATTAGAACCAGTGAATTCTCTGTTATTTGCATATTAATAGCACCTGCTGAAACACTCTGGGATTTACTGCCACTGCCAGCAGAGGGACAGAAGTAAAATATATAAAATTCCTTTCATTTCACTGTGTTAGGCATAAAACACTCAGGATGAACTAAGAATTCTGAATTAATAGCAGTAGTGGATGCGTGCATGTTGCACATGGTGGCTGAGTGCTTTGCTCATGATAAACTCTCACTTGTGTAAGTGACTCCAGACAAGGTCACTAGAGCCTTCAGATAGAAAGTATCTCCTTCCGCCGACACAAAGCCAGAGGATGCCAGCACAAGTCCTTGTGCTTCTCTCTGAGTAACTACAATATTGTAACAAAGGAAACTCAGATGCAATGATTTTAAAATAACAAACAATGACTTCTAGTCTCCTGACAATCTGGGTTTGGCTGTTGCTCATTTCTAATCAATGCAAATATATATCCAGCACCGACTTAAAGAATTTCTCCCTAACCAACTTTACTTTTTCTTCTGATCATGAATTTTCTTCTTGCTATTCTTTCCCTGTTGAAACAATAAAGAGGTCTTACAGGCACCTAGAGTTTATGGTATTTTGAAAGAAAGGATACCTCCTTGTTTTCTTTAAAGAACACGAAGTGTTTCTTTGATTTCCATGTTTTACTTTTGGAACACAGGACTACAGAAATATAAGACCCATACTAACCATACATCAGCTGATAGTCACAAAAACTATCTAACCAAAGACATTCTACACATCCCTTTTCTAAGGCTTCCTGCTACTCTCCCACCTAAGGAACATATCTTCTATATGCATTCACTTATGACAATTAAACTTCTATTCAGTCCTAAGGAACATACCTTCTATATGCATCCACTTGTTACAATTAGACTTCTATTCAATCCTAAAATCTCATAGGAGGCAATAACTGGTGATACATACAAAAGGAAATCCTAGTAAGGTTTTGCAGGAATGCACCATTGAACCAGGTACAGTAGTACTTGGGAAACTCAGGGAAGGGAGTGAATTCAATTCCAGTCTGAAATCAGTAGTGAGCTCCAGTCCTACATGGCCAGCAAACAAATTGTGGTGGTTTGACAAAGAATGTCCCCCACAGGTTCTTACATTTGAATACTTGGTCCTCATTGGTGGTCGTTTGGAAAGATTAGGAGCTGTGACCTTGTTGATGGAGGTGTGATGCTGGAGGTGGGCCTTGAGGTTTCGAAAAACTCAGTTGCATTTCCAGTACGCTCTCTGCTTTCTGATTGGGGTTCAACGTGTGAGCTCTCAGATATTCCTGCCTCCACAAGCTCTCTACACTATTGTGGATTCTAATCCCCTGGAACATAAACCCAATTAATAGTGTTCTTTTATAAGTGGTCTTTCTCACAGTGCTTTATTACAGCAATATAAAAGTAACTCATACTCAAATAAATAAAATCCACCAACCATGCAAAACAACAAAGAAAACAAAAAGCAGAGACATATACATGACTAAAAGGACACAAACATTTTGAATATGACATTAGACTGGACATTTAGATCAATTTGTTTACTTTATGTGTATAAAATACTAAGGACAAACTAAAGAGAAAAGATTTATTTTAGTTTATAGTTTTGGAGATTTCAATACATATCTGATGGTGTCTTTTGCTTTGGAGCCTGTAATGAGGTAGTGTTACTGACAGCAGCATCCATCTAGTGGGTGAAGCCAGTTCACTTTATGTAGAGAAATAGGAAGAGATCATAGTTCCATGGTTCATTTCAGTGGTACTGCTCCAATGAAGTAAAGACCACTTGCTAGGCCTCAACTCTTAGGGTCCCACTACCTTCTAACAGAGCTACCAGAACAACCTGGACCTCTCAGGAACACATACCTAAATTGTAACAATTAAGGTAGACTTGCTTATTAAACATAGGCCATTTCAAACCTTAATCATATCTGTTGAGTTTATTCATCATTTTCATGTTTCCTCCTACTTATGAATGAGAGACAGAATAATGGAAAGATTGAGTCCATCAAAGGTCACACAGTTAGTAAATGTTGTAGTAGCAGTTGAAGCACAGGTTGATGAACTTCAGTTACATTCTCTTTTAATATATAGAAATATATAATATACAGAATATATTTTATTGATTCGTCAGGGATTTCATACAATATATTTTAATCATATTAATCCAGTTCTTTACTTTAGCTCCTTCTAGCTCCTCCCACACCTCCATATTGTGTCCTATAGGTCTTTGTTGATGCTGTCGTTTTATTTTGTTTAAGTTAATGACCCTTTGGCTCCGATTTGGGCTTTCTATATACTTCTGGGTGTGGGACATGGTCAACCTACCTGTAGCCATACTTTTAAAGGAAATTGATTCTCCCTCCCTATGAAGCCATCAACTGTCCATAGCTTCTCAGTTGGGGGCAGGACCGAATGAACCCTTCCCTACTCTTCACTAGAATTTTCAATGGCTTGACCTTGTGCAGGCACCTATGTGTGGTTGCTATAAGTTCATAAGTATGATAGTCCTGTTGTCTTAAGACACAGTTCTCCTCAAGGTCTCTCTGACCTTTTGTTCTTACAAGCTTTCCACTCCATTTTTAATAATGGTTCTTGGTACCTAGTACAATAAATATACATCACTTGTTGCTGATCTCTCTACGGCAACTTATTCTCTGCACTATGATTAGTTTTGAGTTTCTGCATTAATTGTCACCTATTACACAAAGAAACCTCTCAGATGAGGTTTGAAAGATACACTAATATGTAAATAAAGGCATGCAAATTGAGACAGCAGTTTGATACTATGTCCATTTAATAATATAAGAGTAGAAGAAGGATTATCCCTGGGTCCTAAGACCTCCCCAACCATGAGTTATTATACATTTTTTCCATGTGTATTCTCCTATGAAGTAGACCTTAAATCTCATCGGAAAACAACTGGTTACTCCTGTAGTATTCATGCCACTATTGCATGGTTAATCTCACCATGCCAGTCATTATTTCAGCTCTCAACGATCCCACCTGGGTAAGACCATTGAAGATTTTTTTAATCCCTCAGAATTCTGCAGAGCACCTTTCCCTAATATGTGAGATATTCAACATGGAGAAACATTTCTGGTCAGTAGCAACTTCATTTCTTCACATCCTCTGGTGTCTTCAACAACAGAGATTTGATATCGGGTTGTGGGTGGAAGTTAAGAGGAACAGGCTGTTTGATTTGGGGAGCGTTTCTGGGACACCTCTGAGCAACAACTTGTGAGGTATTCTATACCTGGCGCTGGGCCTTTAATTTGGCAATCTATGGCTTCTGGGATGAGTAATCTCTGTGTAGGGTAAGTAAATTAAACTTTTTATATGAAATTATATATATATATATATATGAACGTCTATCTTTCAAACACCTATGGTGTTAGTTCTTCTTCTTTCCATGCCCCCTCTGTCCTGCGTTCTTACATTACCTTCCATATTGCAATTTGTCAGAGAATGAGCATCCTGCCACATTGATGGAGGAAGCCTACTTTAGAAATTTACCAGGACTATTATAAATGTATTAGGTTATATAAATATAATGAGTTGTTGCTTGTCATGCTTCACAAAAGCCATACAAATGGTTATCTGTAATCACTTAAGCACAATTTATTCAGATCAGCCCCAGTGCGTGGACATGAGAAAGGTTATGTCAATGCCAACGTTGATAGCCGATCACTCTGTCTGATAAAAGATCACTGCTCTGTCAAAATAATATTAGAGAAAATATAATCTTAAAAAACTAGAAAATGAACAAAGTCTCCAATGTTTCCTAAAGACATAATAGACTTATAAGATTGCACTGAAGGCAGTCATCTTTCAGTAACTCGCCAAAATGGCAACGCAAAGGGAAAGAGAATGGGTAGTCACTATATGTTCTCCAGGCCCTTTAGGAAACATGGAGTTATTCGTTTGGCCACATAGGTGGGATTCTACAAGAAGCGTGATATAGTAGACATCAAGGGAATGGGGACTATTCAAAAAGGAATGCCCCAGAAATGTTACCATGGCAAAACTGGAAGAGTCTACAATGTCACCTAGTATGCTTTGGGCATCACTGTAAACAAGGAAGTTAAGGGTAAGATTCTTACCAAGAGAATTAATGTGTGAATTGAACACATCAAGCACTCAAAGAGCAGAGACCGCTTCTTAAAGCAGGTGAAGGAAAACGATCAGAAGAAAAAGGAAGCCAAAGAGAAGGGTACCTGGGTTCAGCTGAGGCATCACCCTGCTCCACCCAGAGATGCGCACTTTGCGAGGACTAATGGGAAGGAGTCTGAGCTGCTGGAGCCCATGCCGTACAAATTCATGGCCCGATGGACAAGAAGAAATAAAAGAACAGGACTGCAAAGGATTTTTCTTAAAAATAAAATAAAAACGAATAAATAAATGCGCTCAGAAGCAGACTACTTCCATTTTAGCCATCCTAGGGTTCTGGTGTCAGCTCAAAGTTCAGAGAACAGTTTGCACTTGGCCCTTTGCTGGGGGTGTCAGATCAGCAACCAGTGTTAAGGACTCACCACACATCTGTGCCTCAACCAACAAAAGCCATTTCTCATCAGATAAAGTTCAATGTGATGTTCTTTGCCAGTGTGCAGTCTACAGTGGTCTGTAGAGACCAAAGTCCTCTTTACTCTACAGCCGCATTATCTCCGGAAGTACAAGTATCCCTTCTGCTCTTCTACAGATAGCCTAATAGAGACAGTGTGGGGGATCTTCAGGATAGGATGGACCCAGTGAAGTCTGGCAATGACGACATTTGTCCAAACCCATTCTACAAGTCTGGCCAATGCTAACTGCAAGGGGAGCTGGGAAATGTACTCAATATTCTGCACGGGAAGAAAGTAAATCAGGCACACATAACAACAGTGCTTCTGCACAGGTGTTCCTGACAATAATAATAGAGTTAGCGATTACTGACTCTAAAACACAAGTCTGTGAGATGTTTCTGTTAAGGAATGCATAGAAAATACTGTGTACTGGGCACTGCATGATCCCTGCATCTCTGCAAAATATTCCTTTGACTGAACAAATGTATAAAAATATAAATACCATTCTTGGCTCAAGAGCTCAGGAGTTCTAGGTAATTGTTAGATACAAGCTAGAGAGTTCACTGTTGACCTCTGCTCTAGAAAAGACATATTAATTTCTATTTTCAGTTAATAATGATGAATGTTTACTATGCTCATAAAAGAACTCAGTTTCCAAGTTGAGAAAGTCTTTGACACAATGTAAACCAAATACCTCACATTATAAGTGCTATGATGTGGATGTGTTTGTCTCAGAGGGCTCAGGTGTAAGAGACTTGGTCCCCAGTGTGGTAACATTAAAAAGCGGTAGAGCTGTCAGCTTGTGAGCCCCCCTGGGATGCCCTTGGGTGACAGGGATGCTGCCTTTGGGGATTAAGGTTAGTCCTGTGGGCTCTGCAGTCGATTCCTTCCTGTCTTCCTCTCTATCTCCTTCCTTTGCCTTGTGTTCCTGCAAGGGTGTCCCCTGACATGAGGTCCTTCCCATGGCTGAGCTGATGCCAGTGTCATGCCAGTGAGCCTGCATAACTCTGCACAAAACAAGTCACTTTTCCTTCCGCATTTCCCGTGGCTGAGCTGATGCCAGTGTCATGCCAGTGAGCCTGCACAACTCTGCACAAAACAAGTCACTTTTCCTCCCGCATTTCCCGTGGCTGAGCTGATGCCAGTGTCATGCCAGTGAGCCTGCATAACTCTGCACAAAACAAGTCACTTTTTCTCCCGCATTTCCCATGTTTGTGTTTTTGCTATAGTAACAAAATGAACTTATGCTTGTCCCTAAGAAATTAAAGGGCTACTAGAGCATGCTACCAGAGAAAACCCACTCTGTACTGTTATGAAGAAGATAAATGTATCATTACTTGATGCTTTGAACAGGTTAATGGAGTTAAAGGGACTTTTGCTAGTGATAGTTTGTTATAGATGTTGGAGGGACATTTAGTCACATTATGATCACATGTTATGCCTTCCTCCCTCATTTGTGAAGAACTGAGAGTTAACTATGTAATTTGTTTGTAGTAGAGAGGGGGAAATGAATAAGATTAGTGCTGAACAAAAAAACCCCAAGGAAGTAAAACCTTGCAGGGAAAAAAATGAAACCTTAGATATTTGAGTCTTTATATATATGTATATATATATATATATATATATACATATATATTCTGGTGGAAATGAAAGAAAATATAAAGAGAAATTTCAGTTGGTATGGTGCATACAAATGAAACCTGTGTATTGAAAAATAGTATAAATCTAAGTACATATAAATTAAAGGAAATCATTTGAAATACATACAATAGGTTTATTATGTTAGCCAGCTTAAAAGTCAAAGAAGAAACTCTAATAAAATATATGAACAAAATACATAGGTAGATGATTTCCTTGTGTACAAATTATATATAGCTGATTAAGATATGGCTGGATAGATTTCAGAATGGAATATTGCTGTGAAAAATGCCGCATTTGTACTTTGGTCATGAGGTTGGTTTTGA